>CABHPR010103197.1:0-22610 GCA_902168415.1 Peromyscus melanophrys | reverse complement strand
CACACAACCTTCCAGAGCAAACCTCCAAAGAGGCAGAGACAGGTGCTGTGGAGCCACCCTTCTGTACACCATGTGAATGTGTGTCACTATGACTGGTATAATAAACAAGCTGACGGGCCAACAGCCAAACAGGATGAAGTTAGGTGGGAAAGCC
This sequence comes from Peromyscus melanophrys, assembly GCA_902168415.1. Classification (NCBI taxonomy): domain Eukaryota; kingdom Metazoa; phylum Chordata; class Mammalia; order Rodentia; family Cricetidae; genus Peromyscus; species Peromyscus melanophrys. Next base: position 22,456 of record CABHPR010103197.1, on the reverse strand, counting down.
AAAATGAGGATGATGGGATGAGGAAGGGTCCGTCAGAGGGTCGCCAGCCAGAGGGAGAATGAGTCAGACACACAAAATGGGATAGAGGTAAAAGCCATGAGCCTTGGGGCAGCATATAGATTAATAGAAATGGGTTAAGTTGTAAGAGCTAGTTAGTAACAAGCCTGAGCTATTGGCCAAGCATTTACAATTAATATTAAGCCTCTGTGTAGGTTATCTGGGAACAGGCAGTCGGGGCAGGAAAACTCCACCTACAGACAGAAACATACCTGAACCACAGGCTTCAATGCACCCGACTTGCCCAAAACCCACATTGGCAGAAGTAACCAAGTGCACAAAGGTCAAGGTCCTGATCCTGACAGGACCCTACTGTTTATCCATCAGCTCACCACCTATGCCAAAAGCCTGTTCTCAGTCACCTACCACACATGCATGGAAACTGCATCACACTTCCCCCACCCATCAGATGCTGCTGAGGGTGCAGGAAGCAAGTCCGTCTCACACCACCTGCCTCCAACATGACACCCAAGCAGCTCTACACCACAGCATACCTGTCACTGTGCACACTACACTGCACACTGCACACCAGAGAGACCCGTAATGAACTCCACACAGCTGACAGAAAGACCAAGGGGACCTAATAGCCAGCACCAGGCCATGTTGCCAAGGGGCAAGGGTACCAGTGTCATGGTCGGTCCCCTTCCCAGAGGGAAGGAAAGATGATAGATACATGGGGGATGGAGACAGGAAGGAACACAGAAGAGGCAGGTACTTCTTTGCATGCATATTCCTTTATAAAGTTCTGACTCTTATGTAGGCAACGTTGCACCCAAAATAATGAGACTCAGCCAACATAGGCAATCTGACACAGGCGGAACCAGTGCACACATCTTCTACTGAGCCACCGCGGGCTGTGCAGTGAGGGTGGCCCAGTGAAGCAGCAGAAAGGACCCCCTGACAACTCAGAGAACTCAGATGCCACGTGGACTTGCAAGGCTAAGCACACAGCACCTGTGAGGAAACGGGTTTCTTCTCGTTCACAGGTGTGCATGTTTCTCACAAGGCACAGCTACCCTGAAACTTTACTGCCATACCAGACTAAGCAAACCAACAGCTCAACTGGGACGATAAGAACTGGGTCCCCAGAGGAAAAGGGAAGGTGGGAAGACTGGGGGTGGTAAGGGAGCCTGTGGCCTAGAGACAGGTCCATGTCCTCAGCAGAATACAGAATGGTATTTTTTTTAAAGATTTATTTATTTATTATGTATACAGTGTTCTGCCTACATGCATGCTTGCAGGTCAGAAGAGGGCACCAGCTCTCATTACGGATGGTTGTGAGCCACCATGTTGTTGCTGGGAATTGAACTCAGGACCTCTGGAAGAACAGGCAGTGCTCTTAACCGCTGAGCCATCTCTCCAGGCCCAGAATACAGAATGTTCCAATGAGGGTGTGAGGTGAGAAGGGCTGGCAGCACCTACCCTGTGCCAAGCTCATTCTAAACACTACCTCCAGCAAAAGAGCTGTGGCCCCTGAAAAGGGCCTAGCCATGCAGCTCACACCACTTTATGGTGTTTGAAGGCAAAGAACCTTGGGAAATGACAAGCCCCACCAAATGACCCAGAACAGCCCAAGGAGCTCAAAACCATCGAAGCTGGATAAACAAGAAGAAACAAGTGACAGTGAGAGAGTACAACATGCAGAACAAAACGAGACCCACAGACACAGTGACCAAGCCACGCAGCAACGAGGCATGAGAAGGCAGGCCAAGCTCTCATTAGAGATGAGCTTGATAAAAAAGTCAGACAGACAGACGTGGGACCACACTCAGGCCAGCAGCACACCGCAACAGATGCAGGCGAGAACAATGCGAAAACGCGGTGAGAACAGGAGCTCCAGCAGACACCGGTGGTGATGTCACAGTGCCGAGCCTAGCAGACCCTTCAATGAAGGTTCAGAACATCAGCAGTAATGGGGCAGGGACAGACATAGGGACATAGGACTCTGTGACACTTCAGCCTGAGTGACAGAACCCAGCATCTGGTTATGAAAGAATGTATATGAACCCAAACCAGAACACTGTAACAAGAACTGACCAGCTCTGTGCAAGGCCCTTAGTTAAATGAGCCTTCATACTACAAACATCAGCAAGGTAACAGTTAAAACAAGTTAAGATACTAAGGAAAACAAGCACAGATGAACAAAATGAATTAGAATGAGCAAAATACAGAAACAAAATTTAGAAATAAAAAAAAGTTTCATTTGAAAATCAAAGACTAGCCAGGCATGGTGGTGCAGCCCTTTGATCTCAGCACTCAGGAGGCAGAAGTGAACAGATCACTGTGAGTTAGAGGCCAGCCTGGTCTACAGAGCGAGTTCCAGAATGGCCAGAGCTACACAGAGAAACCCTGTCTAGAAAACAAAACAAAACAAAACAAAACAAAAACAAAAATAAAAAATGAAGACTAAAAAAAAAAACCCAAGGTGGGTTGTGGTGGCATATGCCTGTAATCCCCGAACCTGATGGGGTTGGGAGGACATGCATGAGTTTAGGGTCACAAAGCAAGTTCAAGTCCAGTCTAGGCTGTAAGAGCCACTGTCTCAAACAGACAAAACAAACAACAAATGCACAAGCACAGATAAAGCAGTAGAAGATGCCAAGGAGACATGTATGTATGTAATGTACACAGGCACATGCGTACAAGTCCTGTGCACACATGCATGCATGCAAAGGCCAGAAGTTGATGGCTACCTTATTTGAGACAAAGTCTTTCTGACAAAGACACTGCTAAAAAGACAGACCTGAAGCTGCCCACGGAAAGAACACCCACCCAGGAAAACCATCTAAGATGACAGTTTCTGTGGAGGAACATGCAAAGGACACGAAGGGAGATTACCATCCTGAGAGAACTCTGTACCAGGGAAAACCAGCAGCAAGGCACTGAAGGCTGCTGCTCCTGGTAAGGCTGGGGAGCATTGCTCTGGGAACTACCGCAAAGCCTCACTCAGACAGGTAAGGCAGGAGGATGGTGAGGAGGGTCACGGCACAGCACCATGTGTTGACAAGGTGAGGATAGCACACTGAAAACAGGCAAAGACGGGTACATCCACAGAAACACCTCCTGCCATCTACAGCCACAGCAACTGCTGGGGCAGCATCACTCAGTTCTCTGGTAACTTTGGACAGTGAGAACACACACACACACACACACACACGACACTGCAGACCTAAAAACACTTAAAGAAAAGAGGCATGGGAGGCCACAAGAGGCAAGGGAGGCCACAGGGTCTTGGCTGCACAGTGGAGGGAGCATCATGGACTTGAATTTCTTCAAGTTATGATTGTCAGGATTCATCACTTCTGGAGCAGTCAGGGACTAGGAAGGTGAAGGAGGGGCCAGACACACAGGGACTTCTCAAGCAATTGACAACGTCCTAGTACCTCCACCAGGTGGTGGGTTACAATGACTTACACCATAGGATAATTCATCAGACCACAAAACACCCAGCAGAAAAAAACTTCATTAGCGGCTTTTAACTTCCCTAACAGCCTTCTGGAGGAATGTTGTTGCTAACTAAGTAAAATCACTTTTTGGCCTCATTTCTGGTGTGGGTTTTGCAGGCTTGCACACTTTAACACCAGACCCAGCTCCTTCAGGCTTTCCTGAGAAGTTGTGCACAGCATAATCCCCTGGGCTCCTGCAGACAACCACTTCAGGCTTTGTACCAGTCGGCATTCTGACTGAGGGCCAGGCATTATGTTTCCTTCTTCCTAACTCACTGAGGAATCAGTCTAATTACACAGATAGCTCAGACAACAGCTACCTAAGACCCCAGGCTAGGTTTTCTTCCTACCTCACACCCAGAATTCTTACCTACCCTCAACAGAGAAGGATGTCTCTGAACCTCTGGGGTACTCCTCGCTCAAGCACAGTCTCTATACCAAAAGAACACTGCTCAGAGTTACTGCTGGCATTCTGGCTGCGGGTGGTCAACAGTCCTTAGCAGGGACAGCACTGTCCTGCTCACGTCACTACTATGAGCTGCCCCAGAATAGAATCTACCCGCACACCTCCCCAACAGGGCAGAGTCCAAGCACAGCAGACAGCAGCTGCTATGGGGATAAGGCAAAATGGAGAAAGAGGTCAGGTGGCACCATGAAGGTTCAGCTGAGATGTTAGACAAGACCTCCCCAGAATTAAGGGTCTCAGTTCATGAAGACTCATCCTAAAATAGCCAAAAGCCACACACAGACAGAGGTGTTGCTTTGTGTGGTGTTTGTTATGTTGGGTTGTGTTAGACTGGAAAACTGCCCCACTTTTCCACAAAGCCTTACTCACAGAGTAAACAGCAAATGAGCCACTGACTGAACTGGCTGCTAAAACAAGAGTCCAGTCCATATTCATCAAAGAAAAACCACCCAGAGCCTCCTCATATCTGACCCAGGATGCCAAGCACTCAGGTGGGTGATAGTCCCTAGATATGCAGTGAAACAGGAAAGTGGTCCATGACTAAAAGAGAGCAGTGAGGAGAAACTGAGGCTAGGAGGCAAGCTTCGATATGAATGTTCAAAGACTTAGGAGGGATACAGTCAGCATACAGATGTCTGTGTCTGCCACTCACTAGATAGACACTTTCAAAGAGCCTATAGACCAATGGTTCTCAACTTTCCTAATACTGCAACCCTTTAATACAGTTCTTGATGTTAAGGTGACCCCTACCAACCATAAAATTATTTTATTGCTACTTCATAACTGTAATTTTGCCCACTGTTATGAATTATAAGTGTCTGTGTTTTCTGATGGTCTTTTGGGGTCACAACACACAGGTTGAAAACTGCTAGATACTCTAAACTGAAATCTACATTAGTAAATGTGAACTGCATTGGAGCTTAAAAACCAACAGGGGCTGGCACAATTCCCATCAGGCCAAGGAACATGACCCAATCTGATGGGTGGAGCGGAAAACTGCTGATGCCAGTGAACACAGGCCATACCACAGTCTAGTGCATGTGTAACTGGAGACCAAGAAGACAGATGGGAACAGAAACACACCTAAAGAAACAACAGCCAAGGTGTTCCAAATGCACTCTTAAAGCACAGACCCACATGTGGATCTAAGCAGCTCAGCAAATGGAAGCAGCCTGAACATCCAGAGACATAACCTAACACAAAGAAAACTTCATAGAGAAAGGCCCAAAGCGTCACAGCAGTCACACAAGACAGATTACATACAGAGGCAAGGGGAGGGATGACAACAGGTCTTCAGATAAAAGTGAGAAATACCCACTAACACCCTAGACTTCATAAGCAGTGAACAAAGCGCACAGAGGAGGATGAAGCAAACACCAGCAGAGAGATGGACCGGAAACACACACCAGCCCAGCAGCCTCTGGATCCTGCACAGACCCTGGACCCTCTGCAGGAGAAAGGGCAGCAGTGACAACAACTGAGCACAGACACAGAGGGCTGCTACTGCTCTTCCTAAAATTCCAACGGCAATTAATAGTTTACAGGAAAAGTAACCATTAGGGTAAAAGATGAGACACTCACACTTTGGGGCCCAGGAAACAGGTGGCAACTTCTCTAAGTCACATGTCCAGCAGGTCGCCTCACACTGTTCTGAGTTCTGCCCCATGCTTTTCAAAAGTTGGTCTGAACCTCATCAGAGCCAACCATGTGGGCACATGCTTTAAGCTCATGTGATATGCATCAATAAGGTGACTTGAACATCAAGTTTCAAATGCAAAACACACACCAAGAGCTTCTGCTGGCTACTGAGGAAGGGACTCTAAAGCACTCTCCCATGCCTTCCAGACCTCAGCCCCATGTGCTGCTATACCTCTGCTCCCGATCCCGGCCCGGCACAGTCCACTTTCCTCTTTTTCCTGGGCCCGATCGCCGCCAATGCTGTGAGGTTGGCATCTCGCTGTCGCATCTGTGCCAGCTCCTGCTGCTGCATCTTCATGTCAGGAAGGAAACAAGAGCTAATGTTGCTTGAGAGCTCTTACTGCAAGTGCAGCAACAGCTATCAAGAGCTTTTGAAGTTTCCTAAGTCACAGCTTCTCTAAAGTTGAGGTTTTTAAAACTAAGAACATGTCTATAACCAAAATTATTAAGACTTTCTTAAAAACAGAAGCTTACCTTAACATGCTCAGAGAATGAGAAGAGCAAGTTTAAGGGGCCTAACCCTCACAAAAGTTACCATGAACTCTCCAGGCAATGCCAACTGCACAGAAAGCCTGTGGTGGCAGGATCCCCTGAGAGCTCCAAGGAGCAACAAACACCCACAGCAGGAACTCCAGGTTATCTTAACGATTCTCTTTTCTGCTGGGTGTCGAGCATGAACGTGAGGTGCAAGTGCACTGACAATCCGAGACTGGGAAGCTCACCTCTTTTGCTTTCTGCTTCAACCTTAATTGCTCTGGGTCTTCTTGTCTGGACCGAGACTATTTTAGAAAGAAGGAGAAAAGGAAGAGTCATGCCTTGTGAGAGCATCACTGCTACCGTATTCACCCTACAACAGCATCTAGCCAGATAAAGAATTCCTGCTAATTTTATAAATGTTTTATCCAAAAGATGAAAATTTAGCTTACACACCATGAAAAATGTCATCACTACTATCCAAATGTGATAACACAGAATCTTGGGCATATAGCTACCAGTTTGTCATATGCCTCTGACTCAGTATAGTTGGAGAAAAGAGAGCCAACTCAGGGCTTCCTGAGACCCTGGGCTCAGGGGCTAGCAAGGGCTGGCATTCAGCTGCCATTCCTCTCACTGCACAAAAAGCCTGACACTGGAATTAGTATCTCTAGATGATTCTAATAATGAATAAACGAGGTTCCTACACTTAGCTCTGAATGCTCCAGACTGAAGGGCAATGTGATCCCACAGCCACAGTCTGCAATGCTGAGAAGATAAGGTTTCAGAGACATCTTAAGAAAGCCTACACCATCAGGCATGGTGGTGCGCACTTTTAATGCCACCACTCAGGAGGCAGAGGCAGGAGAATTTCTGAGTTTGAGGCCAGCCTGGTCTACATAGTGAGTTCTAGGTCAGCCAGGGCTACATGGTGAGAAAAAAGAAGGAACAAAGGAAGGAAGGAAGTCAGTCAGTCAGTCAGTCAGTCAGTCCACATCTGTCATATCAAATCCCCAACCTCAAGTGCAGTCTCCAGCAGCTGAAGTACACCAAGGGAGCCAGGCTTCCCCCAACCTATCCAGTCACAATACCCGTTCTTCCACACCAACCAGAAACATGGTTTGAGCTCCAGGAACCCAATGTGCCTGGTGAGAGTCTCAGGAGAGGAGGCCTGAGCCCTAAGCCTGGGAGGAATGTTTAACTTGCCTTTGCTGCCCGCATCAAGATCTCCCTCTCCTGCTCATCTTTCCTCTGCTTTTCAATCTGATCAAGCTGTTCAAAGAATTTGAGCTGAGCCCGGACATCACTCGCTTGCTCGTATCTGTCGTCATCCTACAAAAAATTAGCAAAAACACTGTCCACCATGAATTTGGAACCTCAATAAGCATGAACATGCCTTGCACAGCTGGACAGTCTGCACACAGCTCCCATGGGTGGTGGTGGCTGCTCACATCTCACTGCTTCAGGTCATACTCTCACAAGGAGGAGGAGGTCTCATTGAGTTGCCAGGAGTCCCACAGGTTTACAGTTTATACACTTTGATAATTTTTAAGGGACATTAAGTCCTTCTATGCAGAAGTGTTATTTTTGTTTGTTTGTGTTTTGGTGTTTTGCTTGTTTTGGTTTGGTTTTGGTTTTTCGAGACACGGTTTCTCTGTGTAGCCTTGGCTGTCCTGGAACTTGCTTTGTAGACCAGGCTAGCCTCAAACTCACAGAGATCTACCAGCCTCTGCCTCTTGAGAACTGGGATTAAAGGCATGCGCAACCACACCCAGCTTGTAGAAGTGTTTTTAAAGCTGACAATTCACCATAAGCTACCCTGAAGGCACAAACGTGACTCCAGATGACATCTGTGCAGCTGCTCAAGACATATTTTGCCCGCAAATTCACTTCATAAACACAGGGCTACAGTTGGCTGAGGGCCTGCAGGTTTAGCTCATGGTTCAAGAAGGGCCAGCAGCAAGTGCTGGGCAATTTGGCTGGAATAAGAGTGGAAGACTCCATCATTTTCTAAGCTGACAGGCTCATCTTCCAAAGCAGGACCCCTGTGGTGACCGTGAGTGTGGCTGAGAGAATGAGCACAGGAGCAACCAGGGCGCCCAGGCTTCCAGACAGCCCTAGATCAGGAGCTGAGAACATGGACATTCTCCCCAGGAAAACAGCCCCATTACCTTATAAGAGAAGTTTTTCTGCTGAGCTGTTTCAGATATTTTTTCTACAAGATTCTGCAGCCTTTGCTGTGTGGCATGAGACACGTAACTCACTACATCTGGATGCAGTTCTGTGATGCCGTGCTTTTTACCTGCAGGCCATGCAGAAAAAGAGCACTTTATGGTACTTACCACACTGGCTTTTCTCACCCACTAGTTACTGCTTTGTACAATCAAGGGCAACCTAAGCAGTCACTGCCCACCCTTCCACTACCTGCCAACCACCAGTGGAGCTGCCATGGGGTGAGCCCAAACCAAGGCAGAGGGCACGCTCACCTACAGCCCCCACACCCAGTGGAGCTACTGCAGAAGGGCTGTGCTGAGTCTCGTCAGGGTCACGGAGCACATCAGACACAGATGTGGACACTGAATCCTAGTGGCATCCTCAGGTGCAAACATACCTATTTCCAGTATCCTCCTCTGCAAAGGTGCGGGGAGGAGGAAGGTGTCGTCTTTACAGGATCGAGTCAGTGTCCCCACCAACTCAGAGTTCGTGGCCAATATTCTCGCACTTTCTTCAGACAGGTTCACTCCAGCCATTGACGCAACATCGTTGATGTCATCGTCATCCCTGGGGAGGAGAGGAGGAGCAGGTTACTCTGTTGTACAAGGAGCAGATTATTCTGTTGTGCAAGGAAATCCAGCTCACTAAGGTGGTTCCAACTCAGTGGTGGCAACCAAGTGGCAGGGAACTGCAGGAGGCCCTGGGATGTCCTAGCTTTTACACCATCCTATTACCTGATGGTGTGGGGTCAGGGCTAGACTGAATCCACAGAGAGCTGTGTGCCTACAGTCTACACCATGTCCAGAGAAAACAAAACCCAGAACACCATCTGTTGCTTTGAAGTCTCTATGTCACCTGAAAACCTCTTAGGAAAAAACAAGTCAGCCAGCATTAATTTCTTCTACTAGTCACAAGCTCTCGAAGGAGGTGGAGGAAGAACAAAACTCATGCTGAGCCAGCACAGGACACTGCCAGCTAGATCCCAGACACGTGTTTGCTTGTGCTTCCTGTGAGGAGCCTCTGGACAGAAGACCTCCACAGAGGGCCCAGCATAAGGACCTGTCAACATGTGACCACTGTCCCAGGACCATCCTCTTCAGTGGGGATGTCTACATCCAGCAACAAGGCCTCTCCAGTGTCGCTCACTGAACACCCCTCAGCCTGTCTTTGACACATGCCCTTGGCATGAAGTCAATCAGAGGAGGACAACAGAACCTTTGACTGGTATTCTGGTGGCACCCTGAAGCTGTAACCACACTCCACCTCCCTACTGCATACAAGTTAACCAGTAGTCCACTTCTGCTAGGCTTGTGGTCCTGCCCTACTTGATGTTGTCCATCCACTTGTCATATCCTAGCCTGGGCTATAGGAAGGAGCCCAACCCAACCCTCAAGTCATGACGAGTCCTGTCCTGACATGAGACAGCCACAGCTCACCCTGTCTTCGCTTGTTCCTGCTCTACAGTCTGCTCTTCTCTGAAGAGCCCCACTGGCCTTAAACTGGAAAAAGGCTTCTAGAAGACAAGATATAAGTGATGGGAATGAGTGTACCTAGGCTTTTCCAACAGACCAGCTAGGAAGTTCCTAAACATGCCGCCCATGCCCAGCTGAGACCCAAGGCTGTTGCTAACTCTAGCTGACTCTGGCTGTCCTATCCCCAGCTCCCTTCCTCAATTATTAGCCACGGCACCTAGAGGCGTGTGGTACAGGCTTTTTTAATATATACACCTCACCTCTCCCCACATCCACTCAAGTCACCTATCCTGCTCTTTCTGGCTGCTCCTTACCCCACAGAGCTACTGTAGCTCCCAACTCCATCCAGCCCCATTTGATAGCTTTGGGACGAAGAGTCTCCCTGAAATTCAAATACTCCCTATTGTTAAGTCACAGTGAAGGTCGTGCTATGGCCTCTGGTGCATCCACACAAGAATGTCAGGACATAACAATGTCCATGCAAGCTGTTCTATCCATCAAGAGTCAAAGTAAGCAGATAGGGTAGTGAGGGTATCTGTGTTACAAATGGTATTGACCTTGGTGCACTGCGTGGGTACCATCAGTCGACCTGATCTCCATTCCTGCAGAGGGCACAAAGCCTCCTCTGCTGTGATGTGCAGTCAGAACCAAGTAGAAGGAACAGTCCTAAGGCTACCAGTGCCAAGAACCAGTAAGGAAGACCCAACCGTGAAGTAGACAGACAGAGCTCCCTCCCATGCTCTCCCTAAAGTATACAAGGGTGTCAGTCCTTACCGAAAGGAGCCTCCCCCTGGCTCCTTGAGCTTGTTTTTCTGTGCAGCGGCTGCTTGTGCAGATACAGTAGAAAGGGCTTTGGTTCCAGGTAACACGGTGGGTTTCACCACAGGGACTGCAAAGCCAAAGACACAGTGGAGACCAGAGGCTGTTACCAGAGGCCTGACTCTGCTAGCTTTGTAAGAAACTCTCATCTCCTTACTTGTCACAGTGACATTCTCAAAACCCTGAACCAATAGCTGGAAAATGTTATACACGTTTAGGTCGCAGGCTTGTACTGCTCTTCAGAGGATCCAAGCTCTAAAAATAAATCTTAAAAAAAAGTTTAAGTCAGGGCTGGAGAGATGGCTCAGCAGTTAAGAGCATTGACTGCTCTTCCAGAAGTCCTGAGTTCAATTCCCAGCAACCACATGGTGGCTCACAACCACCTATAATGAGATCTGATGCCCTCTTCTGGCCTGCAAGGACACATGCAGGCAGAACACTGTATACATAATAAATAAATAAATCTAAAAAAAAAAGTTTAAGTCACAACTGTTCAAAGTGCAGAGAATAAGAGACTGTAGCATCTATCCTCTCCCCTCAAGGTTCGGGGATCATCCCAGAAGGAGGGGGGTGGAAAGACTGCAAGAGTGAGAGATTGTGGAAGATTACTGGGAAAGTGTTTTCTAGACATGACAAGCCACTTGCACATATAAACTCAGAGCAGCTATGGCTGCATCTACAACACCTGCTAAGATCAAGCCCATTAAAATTCCAGCATGGAAGGAGGGAGAGATGGCTCAGTGATTAAGAGCACTTCCTCTTCCAGAGGACCCAGGTTCGATTCCTAGCACCCACTCAGTGGCTGACACCAGTTCCAGGGGACCCAACACCCTCTTTTGGCCTTTAAGGACACTAGGCATGCACATGATACACAAACATACATGAAGGCAAAACAACCATACACACGAAACAATAATAATAAAGCTTTTTTTTAATTTTAATTCTAACATGGACTGGGAGGGGCTCCTAGCTGAGAGACTACTGGGATCTGATGGTGATTAGGGGAGGAGGGCTCAGTTTTCTCCAAGGATGAGGCCCTGGGTAGATCGCCCATGTCCCAATGGATAGTCCTATATCCATGTACAGCACCAATAGGACTCAGAGGTTTAAAAAAAAAATGTACATAAAAGTTGGGAGGAAGATTGGCAGGAGAGGGGAGGTGGGAGTGGGGGGTGGTCTGAGAGGAGCTGGGGGAGCAAAAAGGTGGATTCTATCGAAACTTGCTACATACATGTGTGAAACCTCAAATTAGAAAGATAAGGGAAAGTAAGTATATCCAAAACACTGATCACTGTAGACCATCCACCCCTATGCCCTATCTGCAGCTCCTTTCCTCAACAGCATTAACTCCAGAGAAGCAAGCACCTGTGAAATTCTCAAAGGATATAATTGACAACAAGGTTAAAGACAAAGGTTTAAAATGTAAATAACATTTAAACCCTAAGTTTAAAAGAAAAGGTTTAGTTGCATATTTCAAGCGTCTACTCTCCTGTATTTCCTCAAACTCTTTTTTGGGGAGGGTGGAAATAGGGTTTCTCTGTGTAGCCCTGGCTATCCTGGAACTCACTCTGTAGACCAGGCTGGTCTCAAACTCAGAGATCCGTCTGTCTCTGCCTCCTGAGTGCTGAGACTAAAGACGTATAGCATCACCACTAGGCTCCTTCAACTCTTAAGCACAGGAATGATTTCTGACAAAGAGACTCATAATAAGCAGATACATGGTAAGTACCTATAGTTTCAGCTAAGAGACTGAAGCAGGAGAATTACTGGAGCCCAGAAGTTTAGGGCCAGGGCAACACAGTGAGGCTACCTTGGGAACAAGGGGGAGGGAGTACTGTTATAATCTAAAGGCCTAAGTTCGGTGGAAAGGAACTGATACAGAATTACACTTCAGAATGAACTTTACTGGGAGGGGGCCATGGCCAGGCCTTAGAAAAGACAGAGCAATACACCATAGGCAGCAAAATGGGGCCTAGAAGAAGACCTTCCCTTCAAACCCCAAGGACAAAGTAGGTTTCTGGGGTTTTTATAGGTTTTTAGAGGGTGGGAACGTTTACATCACACAACCTAGACTAGCCTATGTGCCTTGAGGAGATACTAGGGGTCCTGCAGCTTCAGACGGAGGCGCTGCAAGTCTACTACACAGCATACTTCCTGTCAACTCTGGAAAAGAGAGGGTGAGGGTCAGAGAGGGAGGGAAGACAGAGTGGGTAGTGAGAGCATGCAGACCACTAGTACAAGGTGTGAGAGGGTATGACAGCTGCAGGAGGCATGGCCTGATTGCTAGGAAAGAGAGAAAGGCAGCTAGAAGGTCTGTGATCTAATAGATACTAACAGTGGCAACTGTATATAATTCAGGTAATTTAAAAACCACGTTGACAAGGGCAATGGTTGCATGACCTCATAAATGAAGTTGCTGAGTGGTGTGAGTAAAATGATTTAAATAGTGAGTTGTCTGTTACATGAATTTTATCACAATGATTAAATGAAATCAAGTATTATCCCACAAGTGGCCATTTCTAGGACTAGCCAGCCCTGGGTGGCAGCAGCCGGGGCCTCACCTGGCTGCAGCTGGTTCAGTTGGATCTGCTGTGGTGTGGTGAGCATGATCCGGTTGTGAGGCTGCCGCAATGCGACCATGGGTGTCTGCGTCAAGGTCACCTGCGGGGGCCGGATCAAGGCTCCAGGCTTCGGGGGCTGCTGGATCACCTGAGGCACAGCCAGCATAGTGCATGAGCGCGCACACACACACACACACACACACACACACACACACACACACACACACCCTAGGGGCCATCACACTGACCCATGAAGCCAGCTACTTGCTTCATCAGCCCTACCCCAACCTTGCCCTGCCAGAAGTTCCAGGAAAGTCGGATATTCACCTCATCCCAGGTCTAAAAGCCTAGCTCAACGAGCCCTACACACAGCCCTCAAAAGACTGAGACAAAGACACAATGGTACCACACCAGGCCACAGCACAGCAGAGCAAGTACACGGAGCACTTGACACTTAGGACCTGCACTGGATCCCAGGCACATCCTGGAGGGCTTCAGCCAAGCAAAATTGCTGAGCTCAGACCCCACAAGGAGCATGGGCCTCTCACAACCTGCCAGCAGAGTAACACTGTGGTCACACTCAAATGATTTATTTCCATTTTAAATTTTCCATAGGATCAGGTGATTTTTCTATTGGACTGAAGGTGGATCTCCAACTCCTGCCCTAAACTTGGTTCTCTGTCCAACACAGACTGTCCCTTCCATCACTCCTTGAACCATGCTTAGATAAAGCACCCTTGAGCCAAGCCCCCATACTTCAGAGCCTGCTCAGCTCTGCTGTCCAGCCTATTGCCCTAGGCTTGCAACAGGCTCCAAGAGCCCACATGGCACTGGTTGTGCTCTGGGTCTGGCCTACAGGAAGCCCCTGATGGCCTGACCATAAATTCCTGGGCTAAGAGTTTTCTAGTAAGAATTCTAGTTTTTGTAAAGGAGACTTTTTGTGTGGCTAGTGGCGTAACACGGTAGCACAGTGTCTGCACAGGATTCTGAAGTCCTTCTAGGATTTGAACCCCAACTCTGCTTATAAAAAAAAGTGGGGGTGGTGGGGATGTGTGCTTTCAGTGGGTACCACATGTCACAGGCCTTGATCCCCCACCTCCACCCCAAACTCTACTTGTGCCTGTGTGTGTAGCTGAGGCAGATAGGTCAGCTTTGTGTAAACCTGGGCCTGATGCCAGAGGATCTCAGAACCCACTGAAGAAGGTGACTTTTCATGTGTTTGCATTTAGTGGTTTCTCAGTGGAAAGTCCAGCCTGAGCTGCTCATCCCGTGGTGTGAGCGCCATGTTTTGCTGCAGAAACAGCTCTGGTGCAGGCCTCAACCTCAATCCCTTGCTCATTTTTAAGCTTCATTTAGAACAATTCTAATCCCCCTGTCTTCCACTACCATCCAGAGCTGGGAATTATTAAACCTAAGACCTCATAAATAAATGCCCTACAGCACTGTACTATACAGCCAGCCCCTTTTCAAGTTCGCCTCTCTAGGTGTGGAGAGCCTATGCTGTTCGTGGCAGGTGTACACTCTGAATGCAATCACAGCAAAGAGCCATCCTGCCCCCATCAAAGAATCCAAACCAGACAAAGCCAGACCCACCTGCCAACAGCCCTCAGTTCCCTGAGCATTAGCCAGACTGCACTACTCCTACCAGCCAGCTCTACCCCAAATGCAAAAGCCTGACAGACCTCCTACCCCAATCCCGATGGTTTGAACATTCAGGCACCATTCACAGTCCAGAGACCATCCTCCTAAGAGGTTCACTAAACACAATGTGCTCCCTACAGGAAACCCCAACAAGGTGAGGGGTCTGCTAGTAAGTAAGCCACCAAGTTCACTTCATTCTCTGAAAAATATAACACAAAGTCGTGGGCCTCAACCTGCAGCTCACACTTTAATTACTTAAGAGAACAACCACACGCCTTTCCAGCAGGAGCTTTCTTGCCTGCTCTTTCCAGAAAGAGGCTCCGAGCCAGGCTGGTGAGTTAAGTGGCATGGTGGCTGGCAAGAGCACCATGCCAGGCTCGCGCCTTCATACCAGTGGTGTGGGCGGTGCCTGCTTGCCAACGCCAACCTGTGTGGGCTGCGTGAGGCTGATGACCGGGGGCTGGAGGGCGCTGGTCACCGAAGCAGCTGTTTTCCCAGCTGTGCGCTGCACCGAGCTGCTCAGCACCACAGCCGTGAGTGCAGTGGTGGCCTGCGAGGCAGGTGGCTGTTGCTGCTGGCTCTGCTGGATAAAGGCCGCGGAGTCTGGGGTCAGCTGTCTCAAGGCAGGTAAGCTCCTCTGGGGACAGACAGACATGTGGGATTAGGCACAGCTGGGGCACAAGTGCTTTACTGTCCTAAAAGTTCAGAAGCATAAACCTTCAAATAAGTCTTACACTAATACTTCTATAAGCATCTACAGCGTCAAGTACCTAATGTCACCCAACTCCAACCACACTCACTAAACAGGACTTTCTTAGCAAAAACTGGCTAAAATGCATTTCAGAAACAAAATGCACCTCTAAGAGGTGCCAATACTGTCAGGGTCCCCAAGCTTATTCTGTAAGCAAACCCTTCCCCGCGGGGAACACTGGTCCTACATGTGAGTATGCCAGAGCTGCAACTGGGGGCTCAGCTATAAGAAAGCCTGTTCTGAATAGAAAACCTGGCACACTGTCCCTACCGACTCAGGTGACTGTGACATCCCACCTGACTGGACCACACTGCTGCAGCACAACCTGTCAATTACCTTCAGGAAAGGCACAAGGTAAGGTTGAGGTGAAGAGTTCAGTTCTCGATATAACCTGCTAGTGAAATCTTCTGCTTCAATTTTCCCATCCTGAAAAATAAACCACATTGGCACTGCTGTGACACATCTTCACACAACTTCATGGCACACGCTCAACCACAGCATCACACTGGACTGGCCCCTATGACCGCAGACTGTGCCTGTACGTGATGCTCAATGTAACAGATGCAGATCCCCAGGAGCACGTCTGTCTGGCGTCCCCATGGACTCTGAGCATCAGCTGGTGAACAGGTCTCTAGCTGACCAGTTACTGGCCCACATTTCCACCCTCCCACAGGTTTCTCGCTCAACGTGTTTTCACTTGGGACCCACCAGGCACCTACCCAGTGCCAGGCATTTTGCTAGGAAACAAACAAGCTGTGGTACAGAGTGCCAAGGGCAACACTTTGGCCCAGCCCAGTCAAGAAGTAGGGCACCTGTCAGGAGAGACTAGCACCCATACTTGGGCCTATATAGTACCAAAGGTGAAACCTTAGAGTCCACAAGCAAGGCATACATGGTTGTGTTAGACATTTGAGGACTTGATATGAAGGCTGGAAAACCCTGTAAGATGGATGAGAACTAGAATAGTTTTCTGCATGGACTAGACACCTGAAGTGGAACAGAGAACTAGCCATGCTGTCATGAAGAGGGGCACCAGACTACTGTAACATCCGTCCAGGGCTTACAAAACCTGGGGAAGGCAGCAGCAGGCAGAGCAATGGTAGACTGCTGAGAACAGGGTTATGGCAGCAATCCGTGTCCTGAGAGTAACAGAGGCATGTGAGTAACACAAAGCTGGACTTTAAGCTGGCAGGGGAGGAGGGATGCCATCAGTGCCGCCGGAGCACAGAGCATCAGCAGCTGGCCTATACCGTGAGGAGCAGCCACCCTCACCAGGCTCTGAGGAGGGCAGAAGTGGCCAAGGTAAAATACGAAGGCTAGCGACATTTCTGATCCTGGGAATGGCACACACTACAGGCAGATGAGCCCCAGTTTGACTGATGCAAAGGCCAGAAGGGGCAGCCTATGAAACCCAAGGCCACAAAGAGGTCATGTAAGAAAAAGCTAGGAGGCCCCAGGGCCCTGGTGAAAGTGTAGCACCTTGTGGACAGCTGGACACAGTTAAGGAGTAAATAGGACCAGCAGGTGGGGAAAGCAGCACTGGACAAGGATGGGGCCACCCTGCCTGGCCTGCAAACGCCTGGGAGAGGGAAAGGATTAGGAGTGCAGGGCTCAACCAACGAATGCCAGCAGCAGAAAGCACAACACTCTCAAAGAAGCCTGTTCCCTAATCAAAGAAACTGAAAAGAAAGAAAACAGAGCAAGGACATAGGTGCTTTAGGTTAGGAGAGACAAAGTTCACTGCAGTGCAAGACAAGGAACCCAGTTCAAACCCCAACGCCGGCAAGTTGCTAAAATAAAATATCCACGGGACAGGGAGACAGGAGCACCAGCCAGCAGCAGAGTCTAGTCCTGCACATCAGCAGCACAGGCCCCTTTTACAGACCAGCACCAATGCTCGAGGTGTAGCTGGGGCAGGTGCACCAGAGACCACCTGCCCACAAACTGGAGTTAAGGACCCTCCCTGTTTCCTTTAGTTTTACAAGAGGAAGGAGAGGAGAAAGCGGGGTGCCACCTTAAGCAGCACGGGCTGTCACTGGCCATCGCTGGCCATCAGGTGTACGTTCTGTGACTCTCAAGCAAGGCAACTGCTGCTAAGGGGGTCCTGGAAGCCATTCTTTCTCAGTGCTGGCAGATCAGGTGACTCATCTAATTATAGTAGGAAGGTTGGGGTACCAGCCCAGTCCCCAGAACACTCAAGCAAGCAAACCACCTGCCCTGGCAGTGCTCACACCTCTGTTCTCCAGGACCTTCCACAAGCTCTCATCTGCCCACCCAGGTCACCCTGGCAGCCTCAGCATGGGCTGCAGGTCACACACCATGCTCTGAGGCAGAGAGTTTCAACTGAGCTTCTTACCAGCAAGTTTTGTACTAATTCTTTCACATTAGCCGCTGTCTCTGTAGACTGTTTACCAGAGGAAGCCAGTTTTATTAATGTAGATAGAAAACTTTTACATTTCTTCACATTTTCCATAGTTTCCTGTATTAAAATAAAAAGGTATAAGTTATAGGAGATTTCATCACAGCATCTCACTGCAGTGAAATGTGTAGAGGTCTGAAAAACACGTAAACATAGCGTTTAAACTTCTTCCAAGAAACATGTTTCTTACACAAGCCAGAAGCTTCTCAGAAGGGCAATCAGCCACGCTGAAGGCCACCAAGCCTGCATCTCTCAACCTAGCAACCTCCTTCTAGGGAAGGATGCATCTACCAAGACAAAGCCCTTATTTCAGGAACAGAGGCTGCTGCCAAAATGTACACAACAGACTAAGTACCAAGCAGCTCCTGAAAATGGTTAAAAGTATTTGTCAAAGAACACACACACACACAAAAAAAAAAAAGAAGTTGCAAAGTATGGCCCCGGCTTGTCCAAAGCTCCAGGTTCATAAAGGAAAGGCAGCAGCATGAAAGTGAAAGCAGACAGACACACCGATGCCCAGACCACAGGTGCTCAGCAGCTACCTGTGTGTGGCTTCCACAGGTATCCACAGGGTTCCAGATCCCAAGCAGGATACTCAGGGCCCCTCAGGTCACCCCATAAAGGGACTTGCATAGGTCCCCTCTATGCCGCCAGTGGTCCTGGTTGGCTTGTGGGCGCTAAGACATTCTCAAGCCCCTTTGTACAGCAGCTCCATTTCCCCACTAATACCAATGGGCTGGTTTTGTCCCTAAGGGTCCTGAAGGGAGTTCTTACCGTGGCAGCTGTGGAGGTGGTGCTGGCCCCGGGGACTGTTCGTTGAGGTGTCCCTGTCTGAACAGCTGTGGCAGTTCCGAGTGAGGCTGTCTGTGCAGAACCACCCAGAACCAGCTGAGGCTAGAAGAGTTCAAAACACAAGGTAAATGCATCTCTCAACAGCAACAGAAGCCAGCAAAGTAAAACTGGGGAAGTAGGGCCCAAATGGCCGAGTGGCCACACTTCCTGCAGCCACCTGAGGTGGCCAAGGGCACCCACGGCAGACCTACACTGAGAACTAGAGTGATAATGACAGGAGATGTCTTTGCATCTCTAATAAAACCTTACGAACTTGAACCTATCATTTCACTGAGAATCTGTGTCAGAGCCTGACAGCTGTTGCAGAGACAAGCACAGAAGATCGGACAACCCGATGACCTCCAATCTCAGAAGCTACTCCTGATAGCACTGGCTAAAAGGCAGCTGTGACCAAGCATACAGCACCCCCTACAGGGTCCACAACTCCCTGCACTAATGTCCTCTGCTTTCCAAATTTGAGCCTTGTCAAGAAGCCACAGCAAGCTGAGGTACAGAGCTGGGTTGCTAGCAATGCCACATCGAGTGTGGAAAGGTGCTACTTGGCAAAACATAAGAACATTTGCAAAGCAAATGGGCACCAGACTTCAAATGACTGAGACACTCCAAACCACTGGCCCTCAGTCCCACCCCACTCCTAAGATTTCTGCTTTTCTTGAATAATCATGATGAAATATTTACTGGTTTTTAAATTAGTGCCTCTCCAATTTATAAATCTAGCTGCCTACATTTTCTCACTCTAGGTTTTTAAACACTGCCCCACCCCACCCCATCTGAAGGCAGAGAACAGTGTGACATCCCACACCCACCCCCCCAAGGATAGCTCTGGAGCAGCATGAGGCAAGTCTTCAGCTCCCTTAGAGCAAAGCCCTTGGAGTACTCCAGCCATAGGTGCTTATGAGGATGCTGCACCAGCACTGACTGCCTCCGGGTCTCTTCCCTGCCCCCCAAGTCACCCTATAGCTGGAGATGGATTCAGGGGTGATAAGTGTCTCCATGTCATACGCATGCATTGTCCTTGTGACTGGAAACCACCAATAAAACATCATGTGAAGATAATGTGCTGGAACAAACCCAGAGGCTGACTCAACAAGCCAGGGGCAGCCAGAACACAGGGACCCTTCTCACCAACTTTCTTTCACTTTAAGATTTATTTCCCACCTGACTGCTATGGACCTAGGGATACAGACCTCACCCTGACTAGAGAGACCCTATCTACCTACTTCAATGCATTTGTTCTCACTAAACATGACACACAGCTTACCATGAGCTTCACTACCTTCTAGAGCCCCCTCCTCATCAGAAAAGCGGATACTTTAATCAGATGCGGACAGCACCAGGAGTTCCTCTCAGGAAACCCCAGGTCTCCTAGACTCCAGCTCCTGAAACACAGAGACGTCTCTGCTGGCTTACCACAACCTGGGACAGAACTACTCTCCAAACTGTTCTTACTCGTCACAGCCACCAAAGAAAATGGAGCTGAGCTCCAAGAGAAAATAGTTTAGAAAGGCCCATGTGTGGGGATGCCCTGCAGCCCATCACCCAGCTCAGACTCCCACTGCTATGGAAGTGCAGCTTACGCAGGAACACAGCAGTTTAAATCACATAAGTGGGCACATCACCTAGGCACAGGGTGGCAAGCACTTGATAGAAAAGCCCAGAGCCCTACGCAGTATGACTGCTCACAAACTCAACATCAGGAGCCCTTGAGGCACTTTGCCCAAAGAGAGGGTTTCCCTAATCTAGTTGACCTCCCCAGCCAAGGACATCTTCCAAGGCCAAGTGTCTCCCTGACCAGATGTGTCTTCTGACTAGGAATGTCTCCCATAGCCGGGTCCATCTCTCCAACCATGTTATGTCTTCTCTGATCAGGTGTGACCTCCCTGACCAGCCCCTTCCTTAACTCTTACCATCTGCTTTGCCCTATGCAACAGAGGAGCCCCTGGAATGTAAGCTCCTCCCCTTGGCTTCATATGCTGGAAGCTGCACCTCAGGAGCATTACCCTGTATCGGTACAACCAGTATCTGCAGGACACTCTCCCTACCACTACCTAGGACACTATTTTACAAACAACTCCTAGCACTCGGGAGGCAGAGGCAGGAAGAGCATTCCAAGTGTGCCAGTGTGGTCCACACAGCAAGTCCCAAACCAAATAGGGTTACTTCCTGAGACCTTAGCTCAAAAGACGAGAAGGAAGAGGAGGAAATAGAAGAAGAAGGGAGAGATGGAGAGAAAGAAGATGAAGGAAGAGAAAGATGATCATTTCTAGGGCTGTGCTGTCATCACAGCAAGGGCCACAGGGGGGCAGTGTGGTCTGGAAGCCATGTGAAGCTGGCAATGGTCGGTCCCCTGCCAGGAAAGCAACACGGGGCAAACACCCCACCTCCCCAGCTCACCTACAAATACGCCCCAGGAAGGTGAGAGGACACCCTGCACACAGCTCCAGCACTGTCCACGAGCGTGGAATGGGGCCACACAGCACAGACACAAACTCTCCTCACCACAGACTTTACTTCCTCAAAGATGCCCTGAGTCAAGTATTAATGAGGTGACACTCCTAATTACACTTTATAACGAGCTTTTTGAATGCTGATAATGCTAATTTTTTTTCTTTAAGGAAAAGGATGTAGGGTGCATTCGGATACAGAAAAATCATTTTCTTCATTGAGCACCTGCATCCTCAAATTCAACTTGGTACCCAATATAAAAAGTCCTAATGCCCAATCTTTGCATGAAAGCAAAAGCATGCTTTGCCAGCAGGTAGCCCTATTGATGCACCAAGCTGCATCCTCTTACCTGTACCCCAGGAGACCGCTGAAGGGTTGTAGTGGGCTGTACCGTCGTCTGGGCCTGAGACACCTGCTTAATTATGGTAGTTGGGGTCACCTGCCGTGCAATAATAGGTGTTCCTGGAGCCTGAAAAATAAGTTAGGAGTCATCTAAAATGAGCTACAGTAGGTAACACACACACACTCCTGAAGACACACTAGTGTACTCAAGGAACCCACAGCTTACTACTTACCTATAAGGAAGTAATCCTAAGCCCAAAACTTTCTAGCCAAAGAAAAAAATGTATGATCAGAAACTTCACAGAAAATCCTAAAAGCAGACTTTATTAGTGAAGTCTACAAAACGCCATCTTTTAAAGCAGACACCTGGAAACCCAGGGGTGGCACTGCTCTTAGAATAACACTGGCCTGCACAGAAAGTGAGGACACACCGAGTCCCCCAAGCCACAGGCTGTAAAAGGGGAAGGCAGGTGTCAAGTCCTGAAGTGGCTACAGAGAAGTTGTGTGAGAGGAGATGCAAAGGTCTGATGGAGAAGTGCAGCGTACCACCACAGAGAAAGAACCTTCAACACAGTCCACACGCTTCCTACTCAGGAAACAACTGTGCTGCAGGCCTCAAAAGAGGTGCTCTATGTTACTCCTATGGGGACCCTCTGCCTAGCTCCAGCACATACCCCCGTCCACAGGACAGGGCACAACTCCAGAGGGAGTTCAGAGTTACCAGGATTACTCCTATCATCTCTTTAGCTGCCAGGTATCTAGGGAAGGCACTGGAAAAAAGCAAGGCCACACAAAGCAT
>CABHPR010103196.1:15009-31404 GCA_902168415.1 Peromyscus melanophrys | reverse complement strand
ACACACACACACACACACACACACACACACACACACACACACACACTGCTGATAGAATGTTCTTCTATGCCCCATGTTGTTGGCTCCTGATTTTCATACAAACATCTTTGGAAAACAAGGTTGAAACGTCTGGATGTAGCACTGAGCAGACAGTGTTTATATTTCTGTCTCCTTCATCCTGAGAGCAAGAACACATATTCCATTTCTTTTTTATCCCCCTCACAGCACCTATTACTAGATACCATATGCTCGGCACGTACTTGGCACTCAATAAATGCTTGCCGAATGGCCGACTTTTCCCCGGCTCCCCCACCCCTTCCTCCCCGCCCCTGTAGCGTTGCTTTAAAGATCAGCTGCAGAACTGTGGGGCAAAGTTTAAGATCCACTTTGACAAATAACCCTTATGGGTGTTTAAAGCCAAAAGATCGAATATTTAGAGCAGAAATATGAGCTGTGACTTCATGGGTGTTCTGTGAAGAGATGCATAAAGCTGTACAATAGATAGCCTTTCAGTCAGGATGCAACAGGTCCAGCTCTGTTCATTTGCAAATGAAGAGAAGGGCCCGGATTTTGCTTTGAACCCTACATTTCCTCCTGAAACCAGTTTAAGTGGAAGAGTGGAGGTAGTTAAATCTGTTATAGATTTAAAAGGAGATCTTACAAATACTTCTGGCTTTAAAAGCTGATGTCACCCATTCCTAATATATATGGTGACATTCAACCTATCCCCACCCCCTCACTGCTACCACTCAGACTAGAAAGTACAGGCAAAACCAACACCGGATTCCATAGGTGTGGTGGGAACAAATTGAAGGCTGTAAAAGACATCTTGACTTCGGGACATGAGAGCGTGGTGCTGGGAAATCTTAGATGCCAGGAAGATGGGGGAATGGCCCTGATGGGTGATTTGATGCCGACACAGGGCTTAGGATAGTCCCAAGAGGAAATCAGAATCCCAAGACTTTCCTGAAAGGGAAAGGTCCTGAGAGAGTCTCTGAGCATGTCTCTCATCTATGGCATCTATTTGCCCCAGACGATGCCCTGAAGCCATCTGGCCTCTACCAAGCTCCAGCTTAGGCCGCCTCAGGTTCTCCTTGAGCAGCAGACAAGACAAAGGGGCATGCCCTGTGCTTTGGTACACAACCTGATATGTTGAATCATGTAGCATTATGGTATGCCCAAATTGAGCCAATTATCATAGGTACTACCTCAGACTTTATTTTTTATGGTGAGAATAGTTAAAATCTTTTTTTAAAAAAGCAGTTCTCAGTTATACAATATTGTCACTGAACATAGTCACTATGTTCTATTTCAGATTTCTTAAACACGTTCTTCCTGTCAGAGACCTTGTGTCCTTCATTTTCCCCTCCTTAGTCCCCCCACCCCACCCCATGGCACAGATAAGTGCCATTCCTGTCTCTGAGTCCGTGAGATAGATTTTCTTTCATTACATATATAGTTACTTGGTGTATTCTTTGTCTTTCTGCTGTGGGATGGTCTGTATGTCAAATTGCTCTGATTGGTCAATAAATAAAACACTGATTGGCCAGTGGCCAGGCAGGAAGTATAGGCGGGACTAACAGAGAGGAGAATTAAGAGAACAGGAAGCTGAGTGAGGGAGACACTGCCAGCTGCCGCCATGACAAGCAGCATGTGAAGATGCTGGTAAGCCACGAGCCACGTGGCAAGGTATAGATTTATAGAAATGGATTAATTTAAGATGTAAGAACAGTTAGCAAGAAGCCTGCCACGGCCATACAGTTTGTAAGCAATATAAGTCTCTGTGTTTACTTGGTTGGGTCTGAGAGGCTGTGGGACTGGCGGGTGACACAGATTTGTCCTGACTGTGGGCCAGGCAGGAAAACTCTAGCTACATCTTTCTATGCCTGGCTTGTTTCTCACAGCATACCGCTCCCTACCTTCAACCCTGTCTTCACAAATGATGGAGTTTCCTTCTCTTTTTGAAGCTGAATAGTGTGTGTGCACATAAGGAATTTCTTTATGCATCCATCTACTGGAGGACACATAGGGTATTTCCATAATTCTTACTTATTATGAATAGTGCCATAGTGAATGGGAGGGCAGACATCTCTTTACATACACTAATTTCATTTTCTTTGGATGTATATACCCCAGAGTGGGAACACTGGAACATAGGATAATCCTGTTCTCGGTTTTTAAAGGAATGTCCACATTATTTTCTTTGATTTGTTTGTTTTTGTTTTGTTTTGTTTTCAAGACAGGGTTTCTCTGTGTAGCCTTGGCTGTCCTGGAACTCACTCTGTAGACCAGGCTGGCCTCGAACTCAGAGATCTGCCTGCCTCTGCCTCCTGAGTGCTGAGTTTACTGTAACAGGCTGTACTATTTATATTCCCACCAACAGAGTACGTCCCTTCCCCTTTCTCTCCCTCCTCACTGCATGTATCATCTTTCATCATTTTTGCGATAGCTATTCAAATTCGATTCCAAACTTGCAAAGCCCCTTCCATCTCCACCATGAGCCTAGAGCATCACGTCTAGATCCCAAACTGAAAAGCCCTCAGAAAACCCTTGTGGGATGGGGTAACGATTCGAGGTGTTGATTGACTTTTCTTTCTATATTCAAGTAGGCAGACATCTTGGGGCCCGTTGCCTCATGGGAGCTCTAGGACAGGGTTTGACTACTGAAATCTGAGGCACAGACGAAAGGAAAAAGTTTGAAGGAAGAAGAAGTTCTTGCCACCTCAGGGAGACATTTTCATCTTGCCACCCAGAGGCACTGGGGGAGAAGGGAACTTGGAAAACAAGTTCATTATATTTTCTTTTTTGAGACAATATGTCAAGTCTTAAATATGGCCACAAATCAGATGTTTGAAAGAAAAATCTGCCCTGTAATGGAGAGGATTATATTTAGTAAGGTTGGGAAAAATTTACGATGTTTTAAAATTTGGGAGGGAAATCTTTGTTCTTCGTTCCTTTTTTCATCTATTTTGCCTAATATAAGCTCTTCTTGTATTTTTATACTATTTATCATTTTCTTATTGCCTGAAAGCACTTTATTCTATTTTTAAAGTATTACAATTCAAAAATAAAGCTAGGAGAATTCAACTAAAACAAATAGTAATCAAAGCCATTCATGGTCCATGTGCCCAGACTAAGCTGTATTTATGGAACAGATGTTTTTTTTTTTCTTTTTTTCTTTTTTTTTTCTAGGAGACCAATGTGTAAATTAAGTTGCACCACAGCAAGTCAAATTATTCCCTGGCCATTTGTAGTATGCGATGTTTTCTGTGACTTTCTACTCTCTTATTCATATAAAACAATACGTACTTGTATAGCAGCCAGATGGAGTGGTGATTCACACACATCCAGCCGATGCCAAGTACGGTCCCTCCTGCAGGAAGCACACTCACCATGTGTAATGAGACCCCTCTGGATTTCCTGAAGTGACTCAACTTCAAACCGAGCACAGCAATGACCTGAATATTCATGGGATCACAAGACCGGATGTACTCCAGTACCCTTTGCTCCTTTGGAATGCCCACTCATGGTAAGCTCAAAGGCCCCTCCTTGTTACGTTGGAGTGGGACATAGTCACTCACAGAAACAGATGAAAGAAGACTGTGACCTGTTTCTTCTGGATAGAAAACAAGCGAGCATTTTGGAAGTGGCCGGCTGTGGTTTTGATAGAGACCTCCTATTGATGGTTTCTCTGAAATGATGCAGTGTTATGGATTGGATCTAAAATGTCTCCCAGGAATGTGTGGGTCTGAATATTAGGTGCTCAGCTAGAGATGAGTTAAGGGACATTTGAGTATGATCTAGGCTAGCAGAAGTGAGCTGTTGATA
Source organism: Peromyscus melanophrys (assembly GCA_902168415.1). Taxonomy (NCBI): domain Eukaryota; kingdom Metazoa; phylum Chordata; class Mammalia; order Rodentia; family Cricetidae; genus Peromyscus; species Peromyscus melanophrys. The sequence goes on along the minus strand of CABHPR010103196.1, from coordinate 27,576 downwards.
CCTTGCCAGCGGCACCCATTTCTGGTTCTTGCCTAAGCTCTCTGCCTCCTGATCCCTAAGATGTGAGGGCCTCTTACCTCGCGTTCTGCTGCTACAGGTGGAGCTGCCCCAGCCACCATGCATCCCTGCCACCATAAACTGTCCCCTCTGAACCACAAGTCACCATAAGACCTTCCTCCCTGAAGTCATACCTTTCAGGCACTTCCTCATAGCAATGAGAAAAGCGGCTAATATCTTTCTTTGATAGTTGGTTTTGCAGGGCTGGGGATTAAACTTAGGGTCTGGATCATGCCAGGCTCATAGTTCGCCACCATGAGTTACATGCCCAGCATGTTATTGCAGTTTTAACAAAAAGTGAGCGCTGAACCAGGCTGGTCAACAAAGTATTTAGAAATGTAGGTCCTGGTCTGCGTATGAAAAGGAGCTTATAAAAAAATCCACAGTGTGCCAGGGATCAGTTCACTCCTGTCATCCCAGCACTTGGGAGGTAGAGGCAGGAGGATTCCCAATTTAGGACCAGCCTCGTTGACGGGATGAGATGCTTTTTTAAAACTGTAAATTCTGTAGTATGCACCAGATAGTGGATCACCAGAAGTCAATGCTTTTAAGCTTAGTCAGAGAAGCATAGAATTGATGTGAGAAGCACTAGGGAGCCACTGGGGGTTCCCGAGAAAGTAGAGTTTCAATTGCAAATTCAAGAACACTCCTGAACTGTATAAACATTACTACCTAGAGAAGTATAGCTGCACTATTCTTTGAAAACAGTAACCAAGAACATGGTTCTTGGAAAATAACTGAAATTATAGGTACAGAGTGGTATGGGGGAGAGACAGGTAGGCACCAGGGTTGTATGGGGCCTGGCCACTGAAGCAGAACATACACCCTGAACCAAGCCCATCAAAAATAAAGCTATGTGAATCAACGTAAGGAGTAAACAACTACCGGAGAATATGAATTCACTGTCCACCACACCTAGGATTTTTTAATCGCACAGTGTGTGGAAACTTGAGATTTGAATCTAAATTATAAATGTATCAATTAGCAAGATTAGAGTTGACCTACACTAAAATTTGTGGGGGGAGGGGAGTAACAGTACATGTCTGTGATTCTAACCCTGGGGAGGTGGCTTCTCTAGCTCTGGGGTTTTCTTTAACTAGAGGGTTCCAGGTCAGTGAGAGCCTTTGTCTCAAATGAAAGTGCTTGAGGACTGATACCTGAGGCATATTCTTCCTATCCTCCCTCCCAAACCCCCATCTTTCACACATGCACACACAGGCACACACATACACACACGCTAAAGGATTTGAAAGATATACATATATATGTATATGTATATATATATATATATGCTCAATTTGAAAACCTCTGTCAAAATTCCAATGCTAGAATAAAACTTTTAATTGTCTTTTGTTTAGAATAAATGGCCTGAGTATTTTTTGAAACCATGACATAAAATGCTTTGTAATTAGAAGACTCCTCTTTTGCAATAATTTTAATGATGTGACTGAAGAGCCCTCTGCATGCTCCAGGGTGGTGACCCTGGAACCTAGTAGAGTAGTCTCAAACTCTAGCCCTTTCTGCTTCAGAAACCCTCATGGGGTGGGGGTGGGGTGCTACTTCCCTACTGGTGTTTAATAATCCCTCCAGGTGATTCTGATGGAACTACAGCTGCTTAGGAATGGTTCAGAGTCATTGGGGTCACAAGCTGGGACAAGCTCTGAGGTACTTGGGGTGTGGGGGGAGGGACGCAATCACATGGCAGATAAGTGTGATAACTTTCAGAAGTATTAGCCAGAAAGGGAACGGTCAAAGCCCATTGCAGACGTGCTCTATAATGGATGGACTTACAGGTTGATCATGAAGGAGGTAAATTGGTATTTCATAGCGATTGGCACCTCTTTTAAATAATTGACAGACTAGTTACGTTTGAATCACCATCTCCTGTGCAAAGGCCCCTAGAATGGCCTTTCTCTTAATGGCAGGGGCCAGGGGGATGGAATAGTTTAAGTGATCAATTTGAAATGACCCTCCCTACGGGAGAAGATGGATTAGCTGTCCACTTTCCTGTCATATCTGTTACAAAAGATGTGACTTTTATTTCAAGAGGTTGTTGGGCAAAACCACACACACCTCTACAAGGAACATGATTCCTCCATAAGGGAATGAGGCGTGGGGAGGGCATGCACCAAAGAGAGCTGAAAGCATTGTGTGCACCCCGATACTCATCTCTGTGTGGAGCCAAATTAATCTCAGGACTTTCTAGTTATGAAAGCCAGTAAATTACCTCTGAGTTTGAGTTAGTTTGAGTGGCATTTCTTTCTCCTAAGACCAAAGGACCTCGACTAATACTGTCTCTAGATAGTTTACACCTCTGTGTGGATCCCAGATGTTCTAATAAATGTCTTCTGAGAAGACAGGAAAAGGCCATTGCTGGACTGGTAGTCAAGAGATCGGACACAAGGTTTGGATACTGTCTGCTGAACTAACCTTAAGCAAATTGTTAGTGTTCTGAGCCTTCTCTTATATACATGTCACAGAGGAGACTGGCTGAGGCCTGTTTAAGAAATAAGTGCGTTAGAATTAGTAGAAGCCTCACAGAGCAGTCTATTCAAATCTTGATTATGGAAAAGAGACATAAACAGCAGAAGGAAGCTGTTTTTGGTCAGGGTCTGAAAGCTTTGGCTGTGCCAGCTCACAACTATTTAGCTGTTCCCATCCCAGTACCCTCTCCAGAATGCCACCACACTCAACTGTCCTAACGTGCCTCTAAGTTATCATCTGTATCTGCTGCATCTGTTAGGATTCAGCTACAAGTAACTCAAAATCTGTATTTTGATAAAGAGCTTTGTAGCTAGAGTTTTCCTGCCTGGCCCACAGTCAGGACAAATCTCTGTCACCCACCAGTCCCACAGCTGCTCAGACCCAACCAAGTAAACACAGAGACTTATATTGTTTAAACTGTTTGGCCTAATGGCTCAGGCTTCTAGCTATCTAGTTCTTACATCTTAAATTAATCCATTTCTTTAAATCTGTACCTTGCCACGTGGCTCGTGGCTTACCGGCATCTTCACATGCTGCTTGTCATGGTGGCAGCTGGCAGTGTCTCCCTCCACTTTCCTGTTCTCTCAATTCTCCTCTCTGTTAGTCCCACCTATACTTCCTGCCTGGCCACTGGCCAATCAGTGTTTTATTTATTGACCAATCAGAACAATTTGACATACAGACCACCCCACAGCAGAGCTTCACTGGTCACAGACCAAGAAGCCTAGAGTGAGGCTTTGTCTTCCTCTGGGTCCCGAGGTCAACGGCAGCTGCTCCAGTTTGCTAGGTACAGTGGCTCACACTGTAATCCTAACACTCAGGAGGCTGAGGCAGAAGGATCACATGTGAGTTGTGAGGCCAGCCTTGGCTACATAGTGAGTTCCGGGCTGGGCCACAGAGTGATAACCTGTCTCAAAACAAAAACAACCCACAGATAAACAAGTACACAAACCACAACAAAACCTAGTTTTTTTTTTCCCCCGTATTTCCAATTTCCTCTTCCTAGCACGCCAGCTTCATGTCCACCCTGGTGCATTTGTTTAGGGTCACAAGACAGTACCGGCCATCCAAAGAGTCCAAAAGCTAGAGCCGAAACAACGACAAAGGCTTTTCTATTAATTATACGTAATGTGATATACTTGGTAGGACCCCAGAACACCCCTGTGGAAGCACTTCCGTCTTCATACGTGGAGAAACCATCGATGAGAATCCTTCCCTCCTTTCAGTAAGAATATTGACCATTAAATCTCCTGGGGCCAATTCACAGTCAACAGGTATTGGTTAGAAAAAATCATTTAAAATTAAAAGTTTTAATTTTAAAATGTTTAACTAATTGCAAATGGCCACGATATCCTCTAGCTCCTAAATTAAGAAATGTCGTCAAAAGAACATAGAGACAGCCACACTACACTATTTTGAGATCTATCAACTACCTTCTTCTTGCTTTCATTTTCTAAGGATGTTGATAACGTTTAGATAAATCCTTTGAAGATGGAAGTTAGAATTTTTTTGTTTGTCTTAGTCACTGTTCTATTGCTGTGAAGAGACACCATGACCAAGGCAGCTCTTATGAAGGAAAGCATTTCATTGGGGGGCTTCATACAGTTTCAGAGGTTTGGTCCATTATCACCCTGGTGGGGAGCAGGGTGGCAGCAGGCAGGCACTGGAGCAGTAGCTGAGAGCTACATTCTGATCCATAGGCAGAGAGAGACAGAGACAGAGAGAGGCAGAGACAGAGAGACAGACATAGAGAGAGAGAGAGAGAGAGAGAGAGAGAGAGAGAGAGAGAGAGAGAGGCGGAGAGAACTGGGCTTAACATGGGCTTTTGAGACCTCAAAGCCTACCTGTAGTGACACACTTCCTCCAACAAAGCCATACCTCCTAATCTTTGCAATCCTTTCAAATAGTTCTACTCTTTGTTTGACCAAGCATTCAGATCTGGTTGCCTCTGGGAGCCATTCTTATTCAGCCCCTCACAGGAGACTTCCACCGAAAGGAACTGACCCCTGAAGTGTCTCTGTCAGACTAGTTAGTTGTGAGCCTTGAGCCCTCACTGAAACACCGGTCACCAGTCTCAAGTCATCTGGTGCTACACCCCGGTGGGGTGTAGGGACATGGCAATGTCTGGAGGAACCAGAGAGGCCTAGGACTTCTCTTTAATTCAATCAAGGAGTTCTGAAATGAGGCTCAGTGGTAGAGAATGTGTTTAGCATGCATAAGGCCCTGGGTTCAATATCCAGCACAAATATTGCATAAATAAATTCAAGAAAGGGAACATTTTACTGAAATTTGACCATTTTTTTATACCATCACAGAGACACAAGGCATGAGAATGTCATTAGGTCAAGGATTCTAACTGAAAGTATAATTATTTGGACTCTGGTCACTATCCCTAGTTCTCTAGCAAACCCAATACAATATATATCTACACTACAGTAAAATCCTGATATGGTCAACCACCACTTAGGAGTCGTTAGTTCATCATAGGGCAGGGTGCCTTGACTACAGACTTTTAAAGTGTTTTAAAATCTAAGGGAGGGGATAAACACTAAGAACTATCTGTAAAAATTAAGGAATTTTTAGATCATACTTCATTTTTTTATATAGCTATACAGTTTACATGTTAAACAACGCTATAATGATAATGTAATTTTAAACAGAAGAAAAAGTTTTGGGTTAAAAAGCTCCTCCCACCGGGTGGTGGTGGCGGCGGCGGCGGCGGCGGCGGCGGCGGCGGCGGCGGCGGCACACGCCTTTAATCCCAGCACTCGGGAGGCAGAGCCAGGCGGATCTCTGTGAGTTCGAGGCCAGCCTGGTCTACAAAGCAAGTTCCAGGAAAGGTGCAAAGCTACACAGAGAAACCCTGTCTCAAAAAACAAAAAACAAAACAAAACAAAACAAAACAAAAAAAGCTCCTCCCTTCAGTATGATTTTCTTCTTTGAATATTGAGATTATGAATGACATTTCTCCCTGTCCTTTCTTCCCTTCAAAGCTTCCCACAATGCCCCTCCTTACTGACTTTCAGATTCATGGCCCTTTTTTTTCATTAATTGTTACAAACATATATGGATATGCATACACACACACACACACACACACACACACACACACACACACACACACACATATATATTCCTATATATAGCCTGCTCAGTCTGTACAATGCTGCTTGTATGTATCTGTTCTCAGGGCTGACCACTTGGTATTGGATAACCAATGGGTATGCTCTTCCTTGGGGAAGACTATGTCTCCTGCTCTCAGCGTTCCTCAGATACGTGTAGTTCTTTGTGTAGGATTGAGGCCTGGGGTCCCGTTCTTTATCCAGCTCCTATTTAAACAACCACGTGGGTGAAAGTTTATATGTGCAGCTTCTGACTTTATTAAATGACCACATCTCCCTGATCCTCTGGCTCTCAGAGTCCCTTTGCCCCCTCTTCCACAATGCTCCCTGAACCTTAGGTGTGGGAGTCATTTTGTAGGTGTATCCGCTGGGACAGGGCGCCACAACTCTGCATTTTGCCTGGTGGTGGTGTTCTGTAATAATCTCCATCTGTTGCAAAGAGAAGTTCCTTTGATGCAGGGCAAGGACTACACTTTTCTCCAGGTATGAGGACAAATTTGAGAGCGTAGTTAGGGATTAATCTAATTTAGTGAAGTGGTGGTTGTGATTTTTCCTCCAAGGTCCATGACTTCACCAGTCCTGGGTAACCTGGCTAGGTTTCCAGTATCAGGCTGTTGAAGGGGTCTTAAGTCCAATTAGAGAGCCGTTGGTTACAGCCAAAGGATGCATGCCACCACTCCATCCTTAGACTCGCTGAGCCGTGCTGGTCATTGCTGTGGTCCATGGCACTGCAGCTGGGTGAACTGTTGCTTGTTTTCTTCCTTTGGAAGCTTGCATGGGGCCCTCTGTTACCACGAGTGCTCGCCCTCAGGAAAGAGGCCTTCAGGTCAGATCCAGTTCAGGGGCCTCTGGGCCCTTCGTCGGAAGTGCATGGTGTCCTCAGCAATAGAGCCTTACTTCCACCTCAGGAGGGCATGCAAGGAAAATAGTGATAGTCTATAGTGTTTTGGAAGTCTTTTGGACAAACCTGAACAACAGCTGAAAAGAGGCTTTCTCATTGTTGGGGTTAGAGTTTTTGTTAGGTGGTCTTTGGATCTTGAGGGAGCATAGTCAGCCCAGATGAGAAAATTTTATTTAAACTCTGTATGTATTCTTGAACATAGACTTATTATAGATACATGGAATTTTTTAGGCGGGTAGTTAATAGTATGATTCCTATGACTTCTCCGGATATGCTTGCTGTTATTTCTCCCTCCTCTCTTCTGTATTTTAACTCCATCTTCCCTCCACAATTACTGTTACTGAATAATCGAGTGAATACATAAATGAGGTCTCCAGGCTGCCTAGCACTCATTCATCTTACTCTTCGTTTATGAACAAAATCGCCAAAGACGCTTTGCCACTTTGAGGGTAGATTCAATTCAAACTTCTTTGCTACAGGTTCAGATCAACGCTGTGTATTTTGTGATTTTTCTCTTACTTCCTCATTTCTACCCATCTCCAGCCATCTACAGGCAAAAAAGGAATATTCATTCATAGGAAAAAGGAATCCACTTAGAACAAAGATGTCTGCTCAGGATCTTTTCTCTGTGGGGCTCCTGGGGGCAGCCCCTGGAGTGTGGGAGCAGTTTCTGGGAGGTCCAGAGGCTAGGTCAGCCAAGGGCCTCCTCTTTCCCTGATTCACTCCCCAATTGGACTCTGAATTCAGCTGAATATGGTTAAAGGAGTCATTGCCATCATTTTGTTCCTTAAATTAAGAGTCACTGTGGTGAGAACAAACCACAGCAATATGGACCAACCACAAAGACAGAAATTACTCTGTAAGTTTCGAAAGATTTTCACCAAAGAACTGCTCCGTGCAGATGACATTGGGGGGAGACATTTGCTTGAGACACGTTTTTTTCTTTTGCGACTCTAAGAAGGCATGTGTACCCCTGCTGAGACGTGAGTCACATCCCCTGTGATAGGAAATTGTGGCTAGTTTTTGTGGGTTTGGGGAGGGGGGGGTGTTGTATTAAATTTTCAGTGCTGTATGTTTCCTATGACTGATGAGCGGCTCATCACCTGACTCATGTGCTCTTTTGGGAGGGGTCACCCAAATGCAGCTTTTCCAATTTAGTAATCAGGGCACCCAGCCCCTGTGATTCCTAGTACGATGAGAGAACACACAGGAAATGGAGTCAGGGCTCTGAATGAACTTTGTCTGAGGTCACCTCTTCCGAGCCTTCTGCAGAATTACAAGTAAACTGCTCTAGGCTTCCCAATGTTTCTTAAAAGACCTCCTTATTTTAAATACCCCGCTTTGGGCTGCAGTAGATCAGCAGATTCAAGTAAACAGTTGCTTTTGTTGTTGTTTATTTGCTGAAATTGACCCCTTATGGGACATGTACCTGCGTTTCACTCATCCACTCAGCAGGGACTTGGCGAGTTCAGCACAGCTGGAGCTCAGGGCAGGAGATTTGTAGGGGGGGCATACAGGCTAAGATGGAAAGGGAAGTCAAGAATTAGACTCTAAGGACCCTCTGTGCCAAGCTAAGAGACCTGGTTTTTATTTTTGTTTGGTTAACTTTTTCATTTGAATATTTAATATATTATCCTTTTAAATTAGCTTACAAATCTCTATGTTACCTTACGGCACATTGACGCCCACTTAGTTTGGGTTGATTCTTACTCACATCTCTCCTCCATGACCGTCCTTCTCTCCTCTGCCTGCTCTACCCTCCCACCCAGAGTGTCCCCACTTCAGCTTCCATATCTTACCCTCCACCCCACACCCCTTTTTACCCCCATTTCATGGGCTTCTTTCTAGTTTTTTGACCTTTACTCACACTCTTATCTCACCTAAATAATTTTGTTTCTCAATTAGAAGCATCTACATGTCAAAGAGAACAAACAGTGTGTGTCTTTCTGAGCCCACGTGATCTCACATCATCATCATGCAAGGGAGAAATGGGGCAGACCAGGCCAAATCAGGATCAGTGGGCATAGGGATCAAGTCTATAGGACCTGGCAATTACTTCTGGACTCAAGCTTAATGTTCTGATAATCAACATCTCTTTTTTTTTCCCCGAGACAGGCTTTTTCTGTAGCTTTGCGCCTGTCCTGGATTTTGCTCTGTAGACCAGGCTGGCCTCGAACTCACAGAGATCTGCCTGGCTCTGCCTCCTGAGTGCTGGGATAAAAGGCGTGCACCACCACCGCCCAGTGATAATCAACATCTTAATGGTACAGGCAGACTTGTCTCCATCCCCAAGGGCCCAATCCTTGCTTTCATCCTTTTCTCTTAATACACGTTCTCCCTCGGCTATTCTAAGGAATCTGAGGACGACATTCAAGTTTATCTCCTGCCTTCTGAACTCTAAACTCTAATATGCAGTGGCTCACTATAGTGGTATTTTATTTGTACTGAAATGTGATTTTATTTGTATGTTAATAAATAAAGTTGCCCGGGGGTCAGAGCTGTTAGCAAGCCATAGCGAAAGCCAGGGAAGTGGTGGCATACGCCTTTAATCCCAGCACTTGATAGGCAGAGCTAGGTAAATCTCTGTGTGTTCAAGGATACAGCCAGCATTGGAGACACACGCTCCAATGTGTGTCTGGAGGTCTGTACAGACAGGCAGTGACGAGGCAGTCACGTGGTTGGGTTTACAACCAATGAGAAGGCAGAACAGAAAGTCTATTTAAAGACAAACAGACAGGAAGTAGGTCTCTTTTGGAGAGGTCTCTTGGCTGAAGAGGCTAGCTGCAGCAGGCAGGCAAGGCTCTTAGCTCTGACCTCTTGGGCTTTTATCTTTACATTGGCTCTGAGTTTCTTATTTAATAAGACGGTTGGTTACATCTACAGCTCACACAATGCATTCAGTTAGTCGACTAAAGTTATTAAAAGTTCCTATGCTCCAATCTGAATGTCATGGAGCCCCTTTGATATGTGGGTTTCTCTACTTGTGTTAGTAACGATTCCACTTGCAGGGGCTTACATGTGAAATTTTGATGCAACTGTTGACCCTTTTTTTAAAATATACACTCCACAGTGAGTGTATTAGCGAAGATACTGGCTTTGACTTTAAAACTTACAAAGAACTGAGCATGTCCTGCCTTCCAGATGCCGCCTCCTCTGAATCCCCTCACTCTAGAGTTCACGTAAGGGCCTTCCAACTAGCCTCCCTTGTCCTGCAGTCTGTTCTCTGCCTAGCAGCCAGAGTGACACAGGCCTCCAACTCTCCTCCGTGAAACTTCCCTAGCACACACAAGCTCTGGAAGAACACTTCCGTAGGAATTATCTTCTGCAGCCTGTTAAATTTTCTTTGGGTCCCTGTAGCAGGAATCTTAAAGAGTCTTATTAATAAAATCAAACCTGAGCCAGGTATTGGGGTAAATGCTGGAAGATCAGAGAAGCAGAAAAAGCCACAGCTACCTCACCTTGCCAGTCCCTCAGCTGATCTTGTTTTCCCAGACTGGATGCCTCTGAGTCCTCATCCAGAATGAATCTCAGCTGAACTGCTACTCACAGCCTGAAAACTTAACCAACTAAAAGCTGCTAGTTCCTGGTCCTCATACCTTATATATCTTTCTGCTATCTGCTATCTGCCATCACTCCCTGGGATTAAAGGCTTACTTCTTGGGATTAAAGGCATGTGTCACTGTGCCTGGCTGTTTCCAATGTGGCCCTGAACTCACAGAGATCCAGAGGGATTTCTTCCGCTGGAATGCTAGAATTAAAGGTGTGTGCTACCACTGCCTATCCTCTATGTTTAATATTGTGGCTGTCCTGTTCTCTGACCCCAGATAAGTTTATTAGGGCGCACAATATTTTGGGGAACACAGTACCACCACAGGTCCCAGAATCTAACCAAGCACAACTTCATTTAGTTATGACATTGCCTTGCTTTCTCTTAACCTGCTTTTTAAAATAGTGCTTGAATTTTGGTCTAGAATATTCCATGCTTTTTGGATTTGTTGGCTTCTTCACAAGGCTATCACACACTTCGTGTGGGCATCCCGTTATGGCACTGGATGTCAAGTTACCAAGGAGCAATGAAGGTAATTTTGTGGTTGGAGGTCATCGTAACATGAGGAACTACATTAAAGGGCCACAGCATTGAGAAGGTTGAGAACCAGCAGCATAAGGGATTAAGGAAGAAAAAGAGGTCACTTTGCCACTCTTGGTTATCAGAAGTGACAGCGTTCTACGCCCCGAGATAGGACACACAGAAGGCGGAGTCTGTTAGGGTTCAAAATACGTGGAAAGGTTTGTCAACAGAGCTGGGCTCGTCAGTATTCTGGGGTGATAACTGTTTTTTTGATTTTTTTTGTTTGTTTGTTTTTCGAGACAGGGTTTCTCTGTGTAGCTTTGCGCCTTTCCTGGAACTCACTTGGTAGCCCAGGCTGGCCTCGAACTCACAGAGATCCACCTGGCTCTGCCTCCCGAGTGCTGGGATTAAAGGCGTGCGCCACCACCGCCCGGCTTTTTTTTTTTTTTTTTTTTTTTTGATTTTTTTTTTTGGGGGGTGATAACTGTTTGCAGTTGTCTGAAGACTTGGTTAAAAGACACCTGCATCCTGCACAAAGCAATTAGTACTTTCAAGGCTGGTTTTGCTGTTGATCCATGGCAACCATTAAAGTTCTTTCTGTCAAAACAACATCCGAAGCGTTTTCTTTCTTCAGATGCTCAGCTTTTTGTTTTTTTTCACTCCCTGAATCTTCTTACCTCTCCCAAGTTTTCCAAGTCTTGGGAAAGGATGAACAAAGGTAGAAAGAGAGGCTAGGGAGATGGGTCAGTTGGCATCGTGCCTGCAGGCAAGCATGGAGGTCTGAGTTTGGATCCCCAGCACCCACATAACAGCCAGACCTGGTGCCCTGTGTCTGTGATTCTAGGCTTGATGAGTTAGAGACAGACAGGTCCTTGAGGCTCATTGGCCATCCCCCCTGGCTGAACCAATGAATGTCAGGTTCAGTGAGAGACCCTATCTCAAAAATAAAGAAGAGTGATTAAGTTAAGACACGGGAGTGTTGACCTTGGGCCTTGCACATCACATCACATGTACAACACCTCTCTCTCTCTCTGTCTCTCTCTGTCTCTCTCTGTCTCTCTCTGTCTCTCTGTCTCTCTCTGTCTCTCTGTCTCTCTCTCTGTCTCTCTCTCTGTCTCTCTGTCTCTCTCTCTCTCTCTCTCTTTCTCTCTCCCTTCGTCCTTCCCTCCCCCTACCTCTCTTTCTCTCACACAACAACAACAGAAAGAGTGGAGGAAGAATTTGTCTTGTGTGGTATTGTGTTTAGCACAGTGTCAAGGCTGAAAGAGATGTTCAATAAATTTTATGAAGATTCGTATTAATGTCTACTTTCCTAGCTTCTGAACTGACTCCCATAACCTTGATGTACCTGGGACTTCAATTCTCTTTCAACAATATCCTGAGTCGCTGAGTCCTGATAGACAAACGCAGGTGTAAGAGCTGTGGGAGAAAGACCTTTCTGCATCTCCAGCCACATTGAACTACCCATCTCAACTTCAGATGAACAGGATTCGGACTCCTTCTCCTATCAGAAGACTGAGTGGGCACACTAATGAATAGAAACATACATTTTTCTGTGTTCTTGTGGAGAATTTCTGTATTAGTGTCTGTATTTCCGTAGTAGCTTACAAATCCTGCTCACTGGATGAGCTCTTCCCTTAGGAACTCTTACAAGTTTCTTGTTTTCCCATTAAATGATGGCAAGTGAAGGAGATGTTGTCATTCGTGGCTTAAGTAGAAAGAACAAAGAGAAATTTGAGCATAGGTCTAGTGAGGAGGCTCTGGGGGTAAAGGCACTTGCTGCCAAGCCTACGACCTGAGTTTGAACCCCAGGACCCACGTGGTGGGAGGGAGGAGAGAACTGACTCTCACAACTTGTCCTCTGACCTCCACATGTGTGTGTGGCCTCTCTCTCTCTCTCTCTCTCTCTCTCTCTCTCTCTCTCTCTCTCTCTC
>CABHPR010103195.1:0-13842 GCA_902168415.1 Peromyscus melanophrys | reverse complement strand
AGGAAGGAAGGAAGGAAGGAAGGAAGGAAGGAAGGAAGGAAGGAAGGAAGGAAGGAAGACAGAAAACACAAACAGGGAATTCTGGAAAAGAAAAATCTGAATAAACAAACAGAAACTACAGAGGCAAGCATAACCAACATAATACAAGAGATGGAAGAGAATCTCAGGCATTAAAGATACGATAGAGGAAAAAGATTCATTGGTCAAAGAAAATGTTAAATCCAGTAAATTTTTAACACAAAACATCCAGGAAATTTGGAACACCATGAAAAGACCAGACCTAAGAATAATAAGGATAGAATAAGGCAAAGAATTCCAGCTCAAAGGCACAGAAAATATATTCAACAAAATCATAGAGGAAAACTTTCCCATCTTAAAGAAGGAAATACCTATGAAGATACAAGAAGCTTATAGAATACCAAATAGACTGGACCAAAAAAAATCCATTTACCACATAATAATCAAAACACTAAACATACAGAGTAAAGAAAGAATATTAAGAGCAGCAAAGGGAAAAGGTCAAGTAACATATAAAGGCAGACCTATTAGAATTACATCCAACTTCTCATTGGAAACTTTGAAAGCTAGAAGATCATGGACAGACTTTCTGCAGACACTAAGATACCACGAATGCCAGCCCAGACTACTATTCCCAGCAAAGCTGTCAATCACCACAGATAGAGAAAGCAAGATATTCCATGAAAAAATAAGATTTAAACAATACATACTCACAAATCCAGCCCTACAGAAAGTACTAGAAGGAAAGCTCCAACTCAAGGAAGTTAGCTGCACCCACAAAAACACAGGCAATAGATAACCTCACACCAGCAAATCTCAAAGAAGGGAAACATGCACACATACTACCACCAAGAACAAAACCAAAATTAACAGGAATTAAAAATCACTGGTCATTAATATCTCTTAATATCAATGGACTCAATTCAACTATAAAAAGACACAGGCTAACAGAATGGATATGAAAATAGGATCCATCCTTCTGCTGCACACAAGGAAAACACCTCAACTTCAAAGACAGACATTACCTCAAAGTAAAGGGTCGGGGAAAGATCTTTCCAATCAAATGGACATAAGAAACAAGCTGGTGTAGCTATCCTTATATCTAACAAAAATAGACTTCAAACTAAAATTAATCAAAAGAGATTGAGAAGGACATTTTATATTCATCACAGGAAAAATCTATCAAGAGGAAGTCTCAATTCTGAACACCTATGCCCCAAATATAAGGGCACCTACATTTGTAAAAGAAACATTGCTAAAGCTTAAATCACACATCAAACCCCACACACTAATGGTGGGAGACTTCAACACCCCACTCTCACCATTAGACAGGTCAGCCAGACAGAAACTTAACAGAGAAATAAGGGAACTAACCTCAAATGGATCTAACAGACATCTATAGAACATTTCACTCAAACACAAAAGAATATACCTTCTTCTCAGCACCTCATGGAACCTTCTCTAAAATTGACCACATACTCAGTAACAAAGCAAACCTCAACAGATACAAAAAAAAATTGGAATAACCCCCTGTATCTTATCAGATCACCACGGCTTAAAGTTGGATTCAACAACAACACAAATTGTAGAAAGCCTTCAAACTCACAGAAACTGAACAATGCTCAACTGAATCATCATTGGGTCAAGGAAGAAATAAAGAATTTAAAGACTTCCTAGAATTCAATAAAAATGAATGCACAACATATCCAAACGTATTAGACACCATGAAAGCAGTGCTAAGAGGAAAGTTCAAAGCACTAAGGGCCTACATAAAGAAAGTGGAGAAATCTCACACTAGTGACTTAACAGCATACCTAAAAGCTCTAGAACAAAAAGAAGCAAACTCACCCAGGAGGAATAGACACCAGAAAATAATCAAATTGAGGGCTGAAATCAATAAAAAAAAGGAACGAAGAGAACAATACAAAGAATCAATGAAACAGAGTTGGTTCTTCGAGAAAATCAACAAGATAGACAAACTCTTATCCAAACTAACCAAAAGGCAGAGAGAAAGCATCCAAATCAACAAAATCAGAAGTGAAAAGGGAGGCATAACAACAGACATTGAGGCAATCCAGAGAATCATTGAGTCATAAGTTGAAAACCTGTACTCCACAAAATTGGAAAATATAAAAGAAATGGACAGTTTTCTAGATAGGTACCACATACCAAAATTAAATCAAGACCATACAAACAATTTAAATAGACCTATAACCCCTAAAGAAATAAAAGCAGTCATCAAGAGTCTCTCAACCAAAAAAAAAAATCCCAGGGCCAGATGATTTAGTGCAGAATTCTACCAAAATTTCAAAGAAGAGCTAATACCAATACTCCTCAAATTGTTCCACACAATAGAAATAGAAGAAACATTGCCAAACTCTTTATGAGGCTACAGTTAGCCTGATACCCAAACCACACAAAGATGCAACTAAGAAGGAGAATTACAGACCAATCTCCCTCGTGAACATTGATGCAAAAATACTCAATAAAATACTGGCAAACCGAATCCAAGAACACATCAAAAAAAAAAATCATCCACCATGATCAAGTAGGCGTCATCCCAGAGATGCAGGGATGGTTCAACATACTAAAATCTGTCAATGTAATCTACCATATAAACAAAATGAAAGAAAAAATATATGAGCATCTCATTAGATGCTGAAAAAATCTTCGACAGACTCCAATACCCCTTCATGATAAAGGTCTTGGAGAGATCAAGAATACAAGGGACATACCTAAACATAATAAAGACAATATACAGCAAGCCAACAGCCAACATCAAATTAAATGGAGAGAAACTCAACGCGATTCCACCAAAATCAGGAACAAGACAAGGCTGTCCACTCTATCCATATCTATTCAATATAGCACTCAAAGATCTAGCTAGAGCAATAAGACAATAAATGAAGATCAAGGGGATAAAAATTGGAAAGGTAGAAGTCAAACTTTCACTGTTTGAAGATGATATGATAGTATACATAAGTGACCCCAAAATTCTACCAGGGAACTCCTATAGCTGATAATGTGGTGGGATACAAGATTAACTCAAAAAAAAAATCAGTAGCCCTCCTATATACAAATGATAAATGGGATGAGAAAGAAATCAGAGAAACATCACCCTTTATAATAGCCACAAATAACATAAAATATCTTGGGGTAACTCTAACCAAACAAGTGAAAGACCTATATGACAAGAACATTAAGTCTTTGAAGAAAGAAATTGAAGAAGATATCAGAAAATGGAAAGATATCCCGTGCTTGTGGATAGGTAGGATCAACATAGTAAAAATGGCAATCTTACCAAAAGCAATCTACAGATTCAATGTCATCTCCACCAAAATCCCAACACAATTCTTCACAGACTTGGAAAGAACAATATTCAATTTCACATGGAAAAACAAAAAAACCTAGGATAGCCAAAACAAATCCTGTACAATAAAGGAACTTCCAGAGGCATCACCATCCCTGACTTCAAACTCTCCTATAGAGCTATAGTAATAAAAAACAGCTTGGTATTGGCATAAAAACAGACACATAGGTCAATGGAATCGAACTGAAGACCCTGACATAAATCCACATACCTATGAACACCCGATTTTTGACAAAGAAGCCAAAACTGTAAAATGGATAAAAGAAAGTTTCTTCAACAAATGGTGCTGGCCTAACTGGATGTCAACACATAGAAGAATGCAAATAGATCCATATCTGTCACCATGCACAAAACTCAAGTCCAAATGGATCAAAGACCTCAACATAAATCCAGCTACAGTGAACCTTATAGAAGAGAAAGCAGAAAGTAATCTTAAACACATTGGCACAGGAGACCACTTCCTAAACATAACAACAGTAGCACAGACACTGAGAGCAACACTTAACAAATGGGATCTCTTGAAACTGAAAAGCTTCTGTAAACCAAAGGACATGGTACATAAGACAAAACACCAGCCTACACAATGGGAAAAGATCTTTACCAACCCCACATCTGATAGAGGGCTGATCTCCAAAATATATAAAGAACTTAAGAAGCTAGACATCAAAATATCAAAAAATCCAATTAAAAAATTGGGTAGAAATCTAAACAAAGAATTCTCAGCAGAAGAATCTCAAATGGCTGAAAGACATATAAGGAATTGTTCAACGTCCTTAGTTATTAGGGAATTGCAAATCAAAATGACTTTTTGATACCACCTTACAACTGTCATAATGGCTAAGATCAAAAACACTGATGACAGCTTATGTTGAAGAAGATGTGGAACAGGGAAATGCTCTTCCACTGTTGGTGGGAGTGCAAACTTGTACAGTCACTTTGGAAATCAGTATGGAAGTTTCTCAGAAAATTGGAAATCAATCTACCTCTAGACACAGCAATACCATCTTAGGCATATACCCAAAGGATGCTCAATCATACCGTAAGTATACTTGCTTAACTATGTTCATAGCAGCTTTATTCATAATAGCCAGTACCTGGAAACAACCTAGATGCCCCTCAACCAAAGAATAGATAAAGAAAATGTGGTACATTTACACAATGGAGTATTACTCGGTGGCAAAAAACCAATGACATTATGAAATTTGCAGGCAAATGGATGGAACTAGGAAAAAAGTCATCCTGAGTGAGGTAACACAGACCCAGAAAGACAAGCATGTTATGTACTCACTCATAAGTGGACAGTAGATGTAAAGCAAAGGATAACCAGGCTACAATCCACAGCCCTAGAGAAACTGGTAACAAGGAGGACCCTAAGAGGGATGCATGGATCACCCTGGGAAGGGAAAATAGATAAGATCTCCATGAGTAAACTGGGGTGGGGGGCAGGTGTGTAGAGGGAAGGGAATAGGGGATGGAAACATGAAGGATTGGGATGGTCCAGTTGGGGGAGGGATGGAGAGGGAGAGAAATGAGAAAGATATCTTGATAGAGAGGGCCGTTATGGCGTTAGGAAGAAATCTGGTGTTTGGGAAATCCCTAGGAACACACAAGGATGACCCCAGTTAAGACTCCTAGCAATGGTGGAGAGGGTGCCTAAACTAGCCTTCCCCTATAATCAGATTGGTGACTACCCTAAGTGTCATCATAGAATCTACATCCAGCAACTGATGGGAGCAGACGCAGAGACCCACAGTCAAGCACTTGCCAAGCTCCTGGAGTCCAGTTGAAGAGAGGCAGGAGGGATTATAGGAGCAAGGGGGAGATCAAGCTCATAATGGGAAAATCCACAGAGACTGCTGAGCCAAGCCTGTGGGAGTTCTTGGACTCTGGACTGACAGCTAGGGAACCTGCATGGGACTGATCTAGGCTCTCTGAATGTGGGTGACAGTTGTGTGGCTTGATCTGTTTGTGCAGCCCCCTAGCAGTGGGACCAGGACTTATCCCGAGTACATAAACTGGCTTTATAGAGCCCAATCCCTATGGTGAGATACCTTGCTCAGCCTTAATGCAGGGGGGAGGACCTTGGTCCTGCCCCAACTTGGTATACCAGCATTTGTTGACTCCCCAAGGGAGGCCTTACCCCCTATGAGGAGTGGATGGGGGTGGGGTGAGGAGGAAGTAGGGGGAGAGCATGAGAAGGTGGTGTAGGAGGAAGTGCAGTTGGTATGTAAAATGAAAAAAATTTAAACTTAAAAAAAAAAAAGACACTAGGAGTCAGTCTTAGAAACCTACATTGAGCCCACCCTAGGCTACTGCTGAATGTAATGGTTGAATGAGATAAGCTCACATCAAGAGAGACACAGCTCTGGCTGAATAAGCCAGCTTCTTTCCATATCCCATACACTCTGTGTTTTCATGCATTTCTGCCCTGCAGCCCAAAGAAAGACAAAAGCAGAGATAGTCTGTTACGAACCCAAGAATTTTCAAGAAGCATAAAGAAATTCATCCACTTTCCACAAAGTCAAAAGGTCAGAGTGTTTTATAGACTCTGGGAGAATCTGTATCAACATGTGTCTTGGCATCTTGAAAAGAAATCATTCTTTTATAAGTATAATGATTCATTTTGAAGAGACTTTTAACAATGCCACAGATCCTCTTAAATAGGTCCACACAGGCATTTGTTTTGTTCCAGAAGAAAATGTCCTGACCTAGGGTAGTCCTCCTATCTGGAACATTTCAGCATGCCATTACAAGGACATTCTTGTTTCCCATTCCTGCAGCTGTGAGGGAGACTCACTAGACAATCCAGGCAAGCTCCCTCCTTGTGATACCTTGATGAGCAGCTTAAGGCTTCAAAGCTGATGACCCTATCCCAGTCTCTGGACAAAGTAAACCTGACTCTGCTGCTGCTGGAATTACTGAGTGGAGCCCCTCTATACCAGAGCTCCAGAACTCCAGAACATTCTAGATCTAAGTCTATTCCTCAGCATATTCTTCAATAACCACAGCCCGGAGGTTCCCTAACCACCTACACATCTTACTGACTCATGACTGTTATGTTAGCCCCTTAAGAACACCGCTCTAGGCCCGGTGGTGGTGGCACACACCTTTAATCCCAGCACTTGGGAGACAGAGGCAGGCGAATCTCTGTGTGTTTGAGACCAGCCTGGTCTACAAAGTGAGTTCCAGGACAGCTAAGACTGCTAGAGAAACCCTGTCTCGAAAAATATAAAATAAAATAAACATTGCTCCCAGTAACAATCCTCTGCTGGAGAAGGAAACTGAGGCACTGAGGTTTCTGCAGTCACCTGACATGGAGGTCAGATTCTACCATCAACATTATACCATGACATCAATTAAGCTGCACAACTCATCCTTAAACCCTTATAATTTCTCTTGGCTTGAGATGATAAATTCCTTTGGATACAATAAACAGAAAACATAATTTGGGTCAAGTATGTGAAATTAAGTTAAAATTAAGCTTGTTATAGAATGTGTTTCTATTATTCATATCAGTGAAGTAATATAGTGGCGTGTTTCAATGTTTTACCTGTAAGATTTTGTAAATTTTGTGAAGCAAGCACAGCTGTGATTGTTAATCTGTATTTAATTTTTATTTTTCTTTACAGTTTCACATATGTATACCTTGCATGTTGTCCACTCTCACCTCCCACCTCCACACCATCCTTATCCTCCCTTCCTACTCCCAAGTCTTTCAAGTTCATATCTACTCATCGTGTTTTGTGTCCCACCAAGATTAAGCAGAGCCATCTGAAGGACTGTGGGTTGAGAGCTATTTGTTGAAGCCTTGCGAGCTCAGCAGAGGATACACAACTCAAGACGGTGTGTCCCTCTTTTTCAGAATCTAGCAATATCCAATAGTTCAGATGTGAAGGTTGGGGCCCCATGACGTCTTCCTCCTTCCTTGACTAGTTGTTGACAGGACTGATCCTTTGTGAGCTCTGTGCAGGTAGAGCTCTATTATTAATGAGAGTTAATGATTAACAATAGTTGTACCCAGTCTAGAAAATGGTGTTTAGTAGCCCTTTGACCTGTCTTCCAGATTTCATATAGTTCTTGCCCTTATATACTTCTCAACCCCTCTTTTGAAACATTTCCTGAGCCTACAATGGTGTAGTATAAGTGACTTCTCTGGGCTGGGCCCACATCCATTGCTTATTTTCTGGGGCAGGCATGAGTCTCTGCATTCACCACTGTTCATTTACGGAGAGCTTTCTATGACTAAGGCTGGGAGCTGCTTCTGTGTTAAGCATAAGCACAGGTATTTAGAAAGCAATTTTCTGCTGTGTCTAGTTAACCATGTGATGGCTAATCTTGTCAACTTGGTGGTATTTAATATCACCATGGGAACAAATTTCTGAGTGTGTTCATGAGCAACTGTCTATATGAGGCTAACTGAGATGGGAAGACCCACTCTGAATGAAGCCAGTGTTACGTCATGGACTGGGATTGAAAGGAGAGAGGGAGCTGAGGACAAGCATTCATCTTTCTCTGCTTTGAAGCTGTGGGTGTCGTGTGACCAGCTGCCCCCTGCTACTCCTGCTACTGTACCTTCCCCGCCATGGTGGACCGCACCTAGAAACATAAGCCCAGACTGCTCCTTCCTCAAGTTGCTCATGTCGGGGATGTGAGAACGGTAAGTAGTCAGGCATAGTGGACCACGCCTTTATTCCACCACTCAGGAGACAGAGACAGGAAGATCTTTGGCAACCCTGGTCTACAGAGCAGTTCCAGGACTGGCAGGACTGCACAGAAAAACTCCGTCTCAAAAAAACCAAGTCAATAAATTATATAATGTAATATAATACCATACAATCAATATAATGTGGTTTTGTATTTAAGTATTATGGATGACTTATCTTGGCTGTCAACTTGTCACTTCAGTTGAAGAGTTGCTCCCATGAGATTGCCCTATGGGCATGTAGATGAAACATTTACTTGATTATTAATTGATGTAGGAGGGCCCATCCCACTATGGGCAGTACCATCCCTAGGCAGGTAGGTCTGGATTGTATAAGGAAGGTAACTGACCATGAGCCTGGAGGCAAACCAGTAAGCTGCCTCCTTCCAAGGTTTCTGCTTCAAGTTCCTGACCTAGTGGGGTTCTCACCTTGCTTGAATTATTTTTGTTTTAATTTCAAATACAGTTTTACTGAAAAATTCAAAATCAGAAAAGAATTAAGATCAAATGTCTAACAAGTATAGTTCCCATTTCACACTTGTAAAATATTTGTACATTTACCTTTGTATCCTAACACGTGATCGTGTTTTTGTTTTGTTTT
This sequence comes from Peromyscus melanophrys, assembly GCA_902168415.1. NCBI lineage: Eukaryota > Metazoa > Chordata > Mammalia > Rodentia > Cricetidae > Peromyscus > Peromyscus melanophrys. Next base: position 5,151 of record CABHPR010103195.1, on the reverse strand, counting down.
GTTTTTTTAAGGGAGGACGGGGTATTTGGCTTACATGCTCCAATCACAGTCCATCATTAAGGGAAGTCAGGCCTGCTTGAATTCTTGGCTTGATTTTCCTCGACAATGGACTGTAAGCAGTAATATGAAATAACCTCTTTCCTCTCCAATTTTGCCCTTGGTCATGTTGTCCATTGTGGCAACAGAAAGCAAAATAGGAAGCGTATTAACAAATGTTACAGACACAGTCAAAGCACGTTGGGTTAGCTGAAAGGTAGGTGTCTGAGACCAGACATCTAAACACACTTTCAGCTGTGTTTAGAGAAGTTAGACTCTCATCGGTGGAGGTAAGCCCCACGGATTCTGATGCGTCAGAAACGGCCAAGTGGTCCGAGGAGGGGGAAATCCGCCATTTCAGGAAAGAAATCCATCCATAAATTTCAAACCTGATTTTATCACCTACATTCGACTGCTGCACTTTGGGTTGCAACAACAGTTTTATGATTGCGATCTGCAGACTTCAAAAACTTCAGAGAGCAGTCCAGTAACCCAAGAAACTCTTCTTACCAAATTGCACTTAATTGGGCGGCCCCAGGAAACACTCAAGAATATATTGTCCCAGAAGCCACTCACTAAGGCAGACGTGAAGTGAAATCTAAAGCACTGTCTCTCCCAAGACATGATATAACAAGAACAGAATGAAAGCTGGCCGGCACAGATACAAGACTGTCAGGAGGAGTCTCTTCCATTTACCACAAGGATGGAATCTTAATTAGGCTTTATTAAAGAGCAGATCGACGGTATATTATATGGAGATAGATCTAATTGACATTTTTAAAGTATTTGTTTTAGAGTAACATAGAAAAGGGACATCTATCTGCCAGTTGAATCAGTAAGAGAAACTTTACTAACTCAAATGAATGACTTTTTTAATGTAAACTTTTACGGGGGTGATAATTAATTTTAAACTGATCTTTCAGAAATGTTTGTGGTAGTATTCAAAGAAAATAATCCCTTTAGAGACCTTTCAGAGAATGCTTACTGTGAAAATTATTGTGGCCTGTCCTGGCCACACCAAGGACATCAGTTATTTGGAACAAGTGGCTTTGTGAGGAATTATAGCTGCCTAGTTTTCTCTTTCCTCTGCATTTCATTTGGTTAGTTCACAACCTAAAGACAGTCACGGACAGATGAAGGAAATCAAATTTGTATTAATACTTTGTCTTAAAATATTTATATCATTCGACTTCTCTAAAAACTATCTCAAATTTTTTTGTTTTGTTTTGTTTTGTTTTAAGTAAGGGGAACTCTTAATATACTCCTGTTGTGTTTCCATTGCATGGTGCCTACTGCTAGCAAGGATTGACCCCAGAGCCTCACACATGCTAGGCAGGTGCTCTGCTACTGAGCTATGCTCCCAGCCTATGCTTAGGGTATTTTAAATACTATAATAATTGTTAGCTTCCCATGATTATGAATTCTACTTCTCAGTGTGAAATTCACCTCCTCTGTCAACTAGATGTGCTTCGGTGTTTCATGATGTTACCTGTCTCCTATTCTACTATCAGAAGCTAGAAATAATAAGATGATAATTTTATTTTCAAAATACAAATAACCGTAAGCAGGCTCAGCCCTATACTTAGATGCTAAGGCTACTGAATATGTGCTAGGACAAATGTCATTTAAATCCTTTCTTTACTTCATAAAGATGTGGAAAGCCGAGAATGATAGGACAGGTCAAGGAGTATAACATGAAAAAGGCTGGGTAGGACAGGAGAAGGGGCTGGGGAAAAAGCCTCTCTGCTTGATGCTTCTGCACAGCTAGCTCCAGGCTTGTCTCCAAATGTTCATCCAGCAGTGCCAAGAAGTGAGAACTCCTCCTCTGCCTCCTTTACTGCCATAAGTCATACAGCTCTTCCCTGTGTTGTCCTCATTCTCTCATCACTTTCTCCTGTACCACCTGAGTCTCAGATCTGCCTATGGAATGTCAGACCGAAACACAAGCCACACCCTTTGGGAACGGGCTTCTCCTGGGTCCTGACTGTGTTCAACCATGACACTGACCTTGTAGAGAGTAGGAGTGCCATGGGATTGTAACTAAGAGCAAACAATCTGAGAATCACATCAAAGATCTTAATAACAAGAACTATGCTTTGTGTTTGTTTCTATTACAAAACAACTAACATATATTTTCAACGAAATAAAATCACATCTAAGCTGGGTGGTGGTGGTGCACACCTTTAATCCCATCACTTGAGAAGCAGAGACCTCTTAGTCCAAGGCCAGCCTGGTTGACAGAGTGAGTTCCAGGACAGCCAGGACTACATAGAGTGAAAAGAAAGAAAGAAAGAAAGAAAGAAAGAAAGAAAGAAAGAAAGAAAGAAAGAAGGAAGGAAGGAAGGAAGGAAGGAAGGAAGGAAGGAAGGAAGGAAGGAAGGAAGGAAGGAAGGAAGGAAGGAAGGAGAGAGAGAGAAAGAGAGAAAGGAAAAGAAAAGAAAAGAAGAAGAGAAGGAAGGAAATGAGGGAAGGAAGGAAGGGAGGGACGGAGGGAGGTAGGGAGGAAGGGAGGAAGAAAGGAAGGAAGGAAGGAAGGAAAGAAGGAAGGAAGGAAATCCCATCTGATGTCAGCATGTGCGCTTCAGCTTCTGTTGATAGCATTTTGGAATAACTGTTCAGTTACAAAAATCATCAAATACCAATTTATTAAATGGAAACACTAACAGATTTTTAGCTAATGAAATTCCCGCCACAGAACAGTGTAGCTGAACTGAAGACATGGCTTGGAAGAAATCTCAAGCCAATCTCTTCCCGAGTGTAAGCTCCATCACACAAATGCCTGTAGCTGGAAGATTTCCAGTATCCCGGCCTGTCAGTGGTCAGAGAAATCTCTCCCCTTCACGTTCCCCAAGTAAACACACAGCGGCTTATATTAATTATAACTTCAAGGCCATGGTTCAGGCTTTTTGCTAGCTAGCTTTTATATCTTAAATTAGCCCCTAACTATAAATCTATGTATCACCACGTGTTCTGTGGCTTTACTTGTGTTCTATTACATGTTGCTCCTTGGCGGCTCACTGGCATTTCTCACCGCCTTCTTCCTGTCTCTCTCTTTGAATTTCCCGCCCGCCTCTAAGCTGCCTTGCCATAGGCCAAACGGCTTTATTTATCAACCAATCAGAGCAACACATATTCCGTCAGATGCCCTGCACAAGGAAGCTGGTTTCGTGGCATTGGGCCCTCCTGAAGCACTTGCAAGCTGAAACTGGCCAGCTACAGCAGGGTGGGAAGGAAGGAGGGGATAATGCCTCAAAGGAGGCTTACGTGCAGTGTCGTGGGGAGTTTCAGTGTGTCCTCAGAGAGAGGAAAGTCCATTCACCAGCTCAGGTAAACTGGATTCTAAGAACGGCTAGCCACTAGTTCTCTTGAATAAAAGTTTACTTGGAATCCCTATTTGCTTCTCTTTTGGAAGCTACAGGCTCTGAGATCTAATGAGGCTGATTTTATGTCATATCAAAATGTATGTATATGACAAAAATGTATGTATAAAAATGTCTTTCCAGCCTGTATACTCCAGTATTTAAAAAAAACTTATATTTTATTTACTTACGTGTGCATATGTGTGCCTTCATGAGTTTGTGTGTGCTTGTATTGCACCACATGCATGCAGGTGCCCCCAGAAGCCAGAAGGCATAGGATCCCCCAGAACTGGAGTTACACAGGTGAGTTGTAAGCCAGCCACCCCCTGTAGTTACTGGGACAAATGCCAGATCCTCTACAAAAGCAGTAAGAACTCTTCATGTCTCAGCCCTCACTGTCCCCTGTACACTTGTTTTGTTTTGGTTTGATTGATTGATTTGTTGATTGATTGATTGATTGATTGATTGATTGATTGATTGATTGATTGATTGATTTGAAGCTCAAGTTCAGACAACAACTGCCCATCTCATTATTCTGTTACTTCAGGAGAAGTTCTCTTGTAAAAAGGCTACAGGACTCGCCACACAAAATTCCACTTAATGAATGTTTCCCAACAAATCTAACCTCTTGAAAATCTTTCACAAAAGGTCACTAATAGACTGCCTTTTTAAGTTGTTGAATGATTAGCTTTCCACTTTGCATATAATCCAAAGGTGATTGCTGAGAAACAGCATCTCTTCTAAGCCCTCAGCATTCATTTCCCCTTGTCCTTCAGAACCCTGAGAGACTGTATTTAAACAGTCATACTGACAATGTTTTAAAGGTGCTTAATTAAGTGAGAAGGATTTTTCTTTCCTTGGGAAAAATCCTTGGCCCATATTTAGATCTTATTTTAAACCTGGGTATTTTAAGGAGTCTTTCAAAGTATTTGAAGGATTCTTAATAGTTATTCAATTATTATCAAATCAGATTTCTATTCTTCTGATCTCTGTAATCAAATCTTTGCTTTGGTGATTTGCAAGTAAGCCTCTATTTTAGAACTATCTTCTTCTACGACTTGTACTGTCTTCTGTGGTGTGTATCACCAAGATGAAGCTGGCAGTAAGTTCACACATACTTGAGTGCCTATGTTTATCGGGCAATCAGTAAGAGCAAAATGTGTGCCAATGTTTCTATGATGCTATTAGAAACAAGTGTATGGAGGGCTTAATACAGAAAAGATAAACTGATGTAACACAAGGGGGATGTGAGCCATTAACCTTGTAGATATGTTAAGCAATAAAGCACATGAAACGCAAGAATCATAGGCAATCTGATGACGCCTATTATCTGAAGGACCTACTAGGGCTGGGGTAGGAACCACAACACAGATAAATTCAAAAAACTAAAACACAGATTCAAAGAGCAGCATTTTTGATAAGAGTCACACTCTATAATTAAAGTTGCTGACTTAAATGGTTGGAATAATGCGTTTTATATTGTAAGTAGAGCTGACAACAATAAACACAATAATAGTGACAGCAAGGGCAGCAGATGCCTATGGCCTTCTTGTTCTAAGTGCCTCCTGCATCTCCCCCTTCAGTATTCCAGGCATCCCTCAGAGGAAGAACTAGTTCGCCTTCTCTTTAAGGGCTTGGAAGCTCAAGGACCTCAAAGACTAAAGTAACATCTCCAAGCAATTTCTATAAGAATGAATAAGTGCCAAAGGCAGGATTGAGCCCATGTAGTCTCTTCATAGACTTCATGATTTTTAAC
>CABHPR010103194.1:0-18936 GCA_902168415.1 Peromyscus melanophrys | reverse complement strand
GAAGGAAGGAAGGAAGTAGTATCCCCTCTCTCTGCAGGGGAATATTATCTTTGAGATGGGGTGTCTAGGTGAGAGTAGCTTCAGAACTCAAGGCCATCCTGCTTAAGCCTTCCAAGGGCTGCAGTCACAGGCATACACCCCTAATGTGCTCACTTTTTGAGAGGCAAATCTCTACTTCATGTTTTTCTACTCACTGACTTGGGGAATGCTGCCAGGCAGACCAAAGTGGGGTTTACATCTGCCTGTGCATCTGACTGCATACAAGAATTACCTGAGGAAATCTAGTGTCAGTATTGAGATCAAGACCCCACTGTAGACCCATTGACTCAGAATTCATGAAGTCTTTCATTCAGCATATATTAAGTGTCTACTATACATAAATCCTACTTTGCATACCATTTTGCTAGGGTTTGGGAATGGTATCTAATATGATGGTGACAGTTCAATTGTTCTTAATTTGCATCACAAAGAAAGAAGATAAGAAATAGACATTATGGGCTTCATTCAAAGTATGAAATTAGCATAACTTAGACATTATGGCATAAGCCAGGTAGTCTTGAGATAAACCTCATGTGTCACTTTAAACCCTTTAAGAGATGGGACCTGTCACACAGTAAAACTGTATAGGGAACACAGAGTTCCACCAACTCAAAACAGGAAATAAGACTCCTGGCTCATCTCCCTCTTCCTGTCTCCAGCCTGGCCAGTCCTACCACTCTCCAACCTGCGGAGAGCCTATCAGCACCTGTTCTAAGCGATGATCCTCTGTACTTCAATCTACAGTACAGGCAGACTTTGCCTTCCCACCTCCCTAGAGGTCTCCAGACCCACTGCGTCTTCTTCCTCTCTACACAGAAACACTCCAAGTCACCTCTTAAAGGGAGACATGGAGGTGAACCACGATGGTGAGGGATAGGCAGCCACAGGGGAGCAGGGGAAGGCATCCCAGGCAGTGACCAGCAAGCTAAGGGCCATGCTGCGGGAGTGACTTCCCTTAGCCTTTCCCATCTCTCCCCGGAAGTGGTAGCCCACCCACTCTTTGACCCTGAGTGTGTGCTTTCCCTTCTGCCAAGGACCTTCTTGCTCTCCTCCTTCCTGTGGCCAGTTCCTTCTCACCCTCAGTCTCAGACTGGGCAGCATTCCTTGCCCTGAGACTGCATCAGTGCCCCTTTGCTGTGGCCCTGAGCATCTTATACTTTTGTCCTAGCAGTTACTCAACCTGCCTCTAATGCCCCACAAAGCTTCAAGCTCCTTAAAAATCAATGTGCCTGGCTGGTTACCTGTGTCTGCTACCAAAACCTGGCATGTAGGAAGTGCTTCATTACTGGGTATGGCGTGACCAAAAGGGGTGGGGGGGTTGGGACATGCCCTACACATTTGTCTAATTCCCCATCATCTCTTCCTCTCTCCCACGCTTCCCCTTTACACATGATCTTGAGCACAAGAGAGCAGGGTTTGGACAAACCAGTAGCTTTAGGAAGAGAGCGGGAGCTCAATGAGAAAATGGAGAAGGTATGCTCCGAAGGGGGCTTCAGAGTTCAGTGTTGGAAGTGTTAGCATTGGGGACACAGAGACACAGCTCCACACTGTCACTCTCACTGGCTTAAGGAGTTCCCCCAAAGCTTCTAGGGACCTCAATTAGCCCCAAACCAGGACTCGGGGCTTTGATGATGAGATGAATTCTAGGACTAGCCAATACAGTGAAGTAGGGCTGGGGTTTTATTAGAGATATTTTAATTCAGGCTTAAGCACAAGGGTTACCACAGAGGTGCTCGGAGGAAGACACACCCGAGAGTGGGCGCAGGCTCTCAAGGAGTGAGCACCTAGTTGTCTTAGCTTTGTACACCCTGTTGGTGACTCTGAAGCTACATCTCAAAAGATTGTAAAGAATCCTCACATCCTACCCCCTCTTTTGATCAGAGAGATACGTGAGATGGCCCCAGAGACACCTTTCCTGGAATTATAATCTGATCAAATAAAATCAGAGGCTCCTAAGGTTACAGGAGCTTTAGTACCCGTTCTTTCCCTGAACCTGAGGTTTCTGGTGAGATTTTTTTAAAACTGCAGGTTCCTGGCTAGCAGGGAAGAAGGGCTGTCATTGTGCTGGAATTATTGCTCCCACTGCTGGCAAAGGCTTCCACCAAATTCCAGAGAGAGGGCCTTCTTTTCCCCACTTCTCATGTCCCCGAGACGCCCCCTGCCTTCCTATCCTGTCTCAGAAGAAAAATGGGTAGAACTGGGCGTTGCCACCCACACCGATAATCACAGCACTCAGCACACAGCAAGATGACCAGTTTGGAGCCAACAAGGCTTCAAAGTGAGACCCTGTCGAGGAGACAAGAAGAAAGAGGACAGGGAGAACGGGACAGAAGGAGAAAAACGTGTGGAGGAAGTCTGGAAGGTGACTGGCTCTTTTACTCTGCATTTGCTGAGCTGCAGGGATGGCAGGCTGAGCGGTTCATTCTCTGGAGTCTGGGTCCTGGCGATAGAGCAAAACTCCTACTTAGAGCTTGCTAACTACAGCCAGGACTTCCCTGTGAAATTTATGTCTCTTGAGTGCCCAGAGTCTCACGATGATCCCATGCAGCAAATATGATCCCCTAGGGATGGTGTAGGAAGCAGAGGCACCAAGGATGAAATAAATGGTGTAAGTTCACAGGCAGTAAAGGAAGAAGCTGGATCCGTGATGAGTCTGGCCCCAGAAACTTATGCTGTGCTGCCTCCCTCTAGGCACACAAGTCCTCAGATGCCACTGGATATGGGCTTTGGAGGCATGCCCTAGATAAGGAATAAGCCAGCAAGAGACTATCAAGGAGAGGCAGGGGCAATAGGGGGAATCCATGAGGAGTGTGGTACAAGGCCACTGGGCTTCTCTGAATGGGACCATGGGCCATCTCGCTTGCTAGGAGACAGCTGAACTGAAACCTCAATGCTGGGTTGTTTGGGGAAGCTGTTCCAGACACGGGACACAGCAGGTGCCCAGGCTGGGACGCTTCTGGAAGAGTCCCCTTAAGATGTCATGCTTCATCTCACAGAGAAGTAAATTCTGTGGCTGCCATGGAAGTCGCTGTTTAGGTGACTGTAGACCTTTCCTAGTGGAATCCGGAGCAGATCAGCTTGTGGAATGTCCCATGTGTGTCCCCCAAAGCTGGCCATCCCCGCGGGTGTCCCAAGTTCTGGTCCCAGGTGCTTTATCAGCAAACCGGTAAACTCACGTTTTGTTTGAAGCTGTGGTTCTCTGCACATTCTGAGTCATCCTGCCAAATAGCCGTGGCGTTCTCTCGCGTCTGCCAAGTCCCCTGAGCCAAGCAGTGTCTGTAGGCCCTTCCTGGGCTCTCTGAAAGTAAACAAGGTTCTAGAGGAAAGGTCAAAACACACAGTCCCGTTCCCTGAGCACGCTGGAAGGTCCACACCCTTAGCTAAAAAGCTGTGGAAAATCCCAGGGAAAGGGGGTTTTCAGTTCTCCGTTTGGGGGCTCATTAGCATTCCTATTGTTTATTTGGGATGGAAAGAACAACATGGAAGCGTCCAGGTTTTGTAACTAACCACGATCCTCTAACGTTCGTTGTGTTTACACATTTCTCCGAAGTTTAGAAGGCCCGGGGCGACTGTAAGGTACAGTCTACTGGGAGAAGCTGACCTGGGCCCCTGCGCATGCTCAGTGAGTCATCTCTCGCCACTGTCCAAGAGGTGGCGCCATGAAGAAGAGAAAGCCATTGGCACAAAGCAGGCGGACTCAGGACTAATACTTGATAAGCCGACTTCTGAGCAGTGTCCTGGATCCAGCTTTATAGTCTCATCAGGACTATATTTATGTCTTCATCAGGAACTGGGTACAATACTGCTACCTATCCTCAGTGATGTGAAGGAAGATTGTGTGTGTGTGTGTGTGTGTGTGTGTGTGTGTGTGTGTGTGTGTGTGTGTGTGTGAGTGTGTGTGTGTGTGTGTGTGTGTGAAGATGATGGGTAAATCACTCAGCCCACCCTGAGTTGTTGTCACTTGGCCACATCTACCCTAGAAGCCCCAATAAAAGTTTCCTACCTGAAGGACCAATTAGGATACACAAATGAGATGTGGAAACTTGCCCTAACAGTCTGGTCCAGACCCTCTACTTCCTACACTAACAGTAACGATTGGCCATATTTAATTGATCGGTACCCACCCTACCCAGGAAGCACTTCCTCCTGCCCAGCTGACATCTCAAACAACAAGTTCCAGCCAAGCTCTTCACCTTCTCCAAATCTGCCCCACTCCAGTGGATGACAAGCCCATCCTGACATCCCCTAGCCCAGAACCTTAGTCTCTGCTCTCTCTTTCTGCCTCTAGCCCCACCTGCTCCATTAGCGAGTTGTATTCACTTTCACACAGATCCAAGATCTGAACCTACTTTCTACATCCCCCTTTCTACCTAACTAGAAATCTTATTTCTTCCCTGGTTTATTGCTAACTCTGCTGATGGTACTGCCCTCACAGCTATAGACAGCCCGGTTGCCATGCTTCTGCTCAAAATCCTCCAAGGGCTTTCTAAGGATAAGTGAGAGTCCTTCTGTGGCCATCCACAAAGGCTTGTAGGAACTGGGCTCCAAACCTCTCTGCCCTCACCTCATATTGTTTCTCTTCCTCCTTAGCTCCATCTGTGCGTATCATCTCCCCATCTTGGAGGAATGCTCCTCTCCAGGGCAGGCCACTGTGTGTTGTGTACTCACTCCCAAACACAACCCCTTTTGGGCTCAAACTCTTAAGTCTTCAATGAGGTATCACTTTGCTGTTGAATCGTCTTTCAGCTACCCAAGACCCCTACCCCAATCCTCCCATTCCATCTCCAGCTCCATCGTGTCTACAGCATATCACATCTATACTTACAGAGGATGCCCATGATCAGTGTCTGCCCTTCTTCCTATAATGTGAGCCTTAGGAGAGGGATTTCATTCTGGTTTGGTCACTAATAGATCCCGAACATTTAAAAATGGTGGTCAGCACACAATGGGTACTTACTAGATAGGGTTAAATGAAAAGATGACCATAATGCCACTTGGAACCTGTGCTGCCCATGCCAGTCATAATGCTCTGCTGAGGACACAGCTCAAAATTGAGCTGGGAAAATGTGCATGAAAGTGTCATAAACTGTTGCAAATGCTAAGAGAGAGGCTGTGCATGTACAAGAGAGGCCTCAGAAAGACAGGGGTCCATTGACTTCAGGGGAGAAGCCAGAAGAATTTTCTAGAAGGATGGGAAATTCAAAGTGAGAACTGAAGTTGGAGTTATAGGTAGCATTTTAAGGAGGTATCCTGAAGAGAAGAGGGAACACAGGCATAGGCTAGGGACAGTGAAGCCATAATGGGGTGCAGACAGTGTAGCCATCATAGGATAGAGATACACAGCTCTAATGGGGTGGGTACAGGGCAGCCATCATGGTATGAGGACCGTGTAGCCATGATCCCACAATGGAAGAATGAGTTATGATCCGGGAGGGAAAGAAAGAAATGCTCATGTCCCTCCTTTGGGCTATGAGGCTAACACCTCTTTTCAATTGCAAAATTGGTATGTTTAACAGGCATGTAGGAACCCAAACTTGAAACTGCCTCCAAAGAAAGATGTAAAAAGACCCTGCACCTCACAAAGGAATGGGCCAAGAGACAAAGAACTCTGCCAGGGCTGGAACAGGTGGGGAATCTCACACCCACCATCTCATAAGACCCTGAGACTTTTCAAAAATAGAGGGTTTTAAGGCATAATGTCTCCCCTACTTTGCTCTGGCCTGAATTGAATAAAAAGCCCTCTGTAACAGGGAACAGAGATAGTGGAGGCCACCTGGAGCTGAATCACCTCCCTCCAAGAAAGGATGGCTGAGCTGTCTGTTAGATCGATGTATCTTCTGACTGTTCCCTACAAGTTGTAAGTCACCACGGTCATGGTGTTGAGGAAATTAGATCTTTCCTGCCAACCCGAGCTGGGCCAAATTGTAAGTCAATCTACTTCCCTTTTATAATTTCTAGTTCCTAATTTCTTTTGGAAACCATGGAAACTGAGGCAGTGGGTAAGGACCGAAATGTCTGGCTGCAACCGCTGAACAGATGGACGAGCCTGGGAGCTATTCATTTTGGCTGCAGGGGAAGAGAGAAAGCAGGACAGGATGCCACAGAAGGTCAGCAGGGCCAGGTTGCAGAAGGTCACAAATGCCATTCGTGATTCTTGAGACGGGGAGCCAACAGTGGCTGGCATTTTATAAAGCTTTATAGGAGGTGGGGGCAGGGGGTGAGATCTGAGGCTGGGGGCAATAAGGACACCAGGAAGCAGCTAGGTGAGATGAGGCTGCTGAGCTACCGCAGCACCATGGGGGAGGAAATGGATGAGAACCAGGTACCAAGCAGATGACGTGGAGTTAACACAGGGCCGGGTGGAACAGGAGGCCACGCCTAAGGGGGAAAGAGGAGGCTCCTGCATTTGTTTCTCCTCATCTATTTCCCACTTCTTTCTGTCCCTCTGTCCCATCTGATGTAGCTATCTATTCCAGTATTTCCTCCAAACTTTTCTTTTTCTCTCCAATTTCTGACTCTGCTTGAACCCAATGCCACCTCTTTTTGTGGACTGTTCTGGTAGCTCCCAGACTCTCCCTGCATCTCCCAGTTCAAGACCCCATGTTGCAAATGATGGCTTCCCAAACTACATTTCTCTTGTGCCCCTCTCATGCCTTGACGCCTTCTGTGGCTCTGGGTCATTCTCCTCTGCCCTACAGTGCACTACGGTTCTCTTCACAATCAGCACCCAGGCTCGCTGGTCAGGTCTAGATCCCAGACAACCCATCTGGCCATCATCTGACTCCCTCTGTGCATCATAAACTCATTTCTATAATCCCATCTCAAAGAATTCATTTGCACCTCTTGATATTTGGGATGGTTCTTTTCCAAACCCTTCCATTGCCTCCATGATCTTTTTTGGACTTTAGAAATCCATTTGGATTCTAAAATTGAATGTAAAAAAAAAATGTTGAATGAGAGAGTCAGTTCCCATGTTTTACAAACCAAATTCCATTTAGTATACTCCAGCAACTAAGACCCCAAATTAACTTCTTTGTAGCCTTGGGTTTAGGACCACATTTTTTCCCTAGGTGGAATGAATCTGGACTTTTTAGCTACTGGGAGGGAGCAAGAAGATGGTAGAGCTAGAGGTTGTGTCTGTCCATGCACCATGGATGACCTTGTAGTATATGGAGATCTGAATGAGCTAAGGGCAGCAAGGGTTTCAACATTGGGACTCTGCTTCAGCTCTTACTTCTGAAGTGCTTACTAGGTTCAAGCTTTGTCAAAATGATCGTGAGAGTCAATTCACTTTACAGCCTTCTCTGACTTCCAGGCTCCCAATTTCACAGCCAATGTTCTTCCTATCTCTCTTGGAGCTGGTTGCCATGAGGACTGTCTTCTTGAACCTTCTAGACCTCTCTGAGCCCAGAAAGCTCTTTAGTACCATCCCTTGGAATTCAGAGCCCAGAAGTCAGACTCAGTCCCTCTGTTCTGTTGGGGATGTTCCTAGAGCCCCCAAGGCTGTGGTTTCCCTGTCTGGAAAGTTATTGAATTCTCCATCCAAGTTCCATGGTTTGACAACACCAATTTAATGGTTCTTCTTTCAAAGCTGATGTAAAGAAAGGCTTGGAATTATTTTTCTATGCACAAGAAACCATACGTTATACAAATAGGAGCTTCCCAGTCTTTCTCATGTCATTTTCCTCCAAATGACCAAGGTTGAAACCCTTGCATCCTTCCCACAACAGTCAGGTTCTGTAGGAGCTGAATCTGGACTGTAATCTATATGTTAGCCCAAAAGTACTGTATAAGTGGAGCAGACAGGATCCTGCAAATTACAGGAAGACAGGGGGAATGAAGAGTATAGTTCAGTGATAGAACATTTGTCTAGCATGTGTGAGACCCTGGGTTTACTTCCCAGTGCATAGAAGGGGCAGAGGCAAAGAAATAAGATACAATACAGAGATCATACAAGAATACCTTTATGAGGCATGAAAATCTTAGGAGAATCTCTTGGTTAGAGTTCTGCCTAACTCCCCACTGGCTGCTCTACCAGGAGAATCTGTCCTTCAAAGGAATCTGTCAGAGAGTAAGATGAGACCCATTACCTTCACTCCACCAAGGCAAGTATGAAGGGCAGGGAACAGAGACGTTTCCAGGAGAAGAATGAGGCCAGCATACCAACTTATCGAATGTTCCATTGCAAAATATACCTGTGGGGAGAAGAGAAGGCGGAACAAATGTCAGTGTTCTCACACGGAGTCTTCTGATAGAATCAAAAGCTCCAGAAGCTTTGAGCCTACTTTCCCATCTTTGGAAGCTGGTGTAACCTTCTCAGAGACCAACACAAATATCCTTCTCTCTAGAGCAGTCAAGGATGAAGAGTGACTGGGGAACACAGGGATGCTGAATGTAGCCCCCAACACTGCCTCTGTCTATCCAATTCGACCTCCGGTCACTGTACATGCCATGCTGGTTTTACTTTGTTTTTCACTAACTAAACTCATGGAAAGTCAGAGTCAGGGGAAAGCTGTTTGGAGGTTCAGCCAGTGACTTTTATTACATAGTTAAATGATGGTCAAGTTTTCACCACGTTGAGTATAGAACACGATTACTGCAAAATGATGGATGGATCTAAGGGGCTCTGTGGAGCTGCAGCTCCTGGTTGTATCTAGCACTATTTCTACATATGTGTAGCTCTCCATTTGAATATTAGTTCAATAATTATTAGAGGAGCTTGGATCATCTTAAATTCAGGAGATGGTTTATGTATCAGTTCTTGATAACTAGAATGTCCAAACTTAGAACACAGCCTGACAGACCTCCTAGAATTCAATGGAGGTGTTTCATACCTCAAGCTCCTGGACTTCTTAGAAGCCAAGCATCACCCTTCTCACACCTCTTTTTTATTAGGGTGGAACCCAAGGGCTTATTGAAGTAAATAAGCAGATTCCTAGCATTAAAACTGTACAGACCTAACCCAGGTTGGCCCAGTTATGAGCTACTTTGCTACTTCGGGTCACTGCCAACCTGGTTGCCAGGAAACAACATTTACTCTGCTTACATAGCTGCTCTGCTCACAGTCCAGCTCCATATGAAGATGACCCGCCCTGCTTTGACCTCGGAAGTAGTATTCCCTTGAAATGAAAAGTGGATTTTGTAGTTGACATCAAGCCTGGGCAAAGGAGTCTTCACAAAGGGTTAGGGGTGACTCTTTAAGGCTATTGCTGGCTTTGGGTCAAGTAAGCAGGGAAAACAGAGTAGCTTCTAGTACTGCTGGGCAACCGAATGAAATGATTGACAGGTGTGAGGAGGATGAAGGGTAGTCTTTATCTGTTCTCCATCCATGATGCTCAGAAGCACTTTATGGTCTTGTTTTCATTGATTTGGCCTATTTGTTTTGTTTTGTTTTGTTTTTGGTGGATGTAGTAGGTGTGGATTCACCTAGCACGTCAACATATGGACAGGCGAGGCTGTGGCGAGGCTAACCTACAACACACTTGCTAGAATGCTCTAAACATAGTGTAGACGGGAAAGAGAAATTGTGTTATTGTTCAGACCCAGCTAACACCGCCAAGAGATGGGGAGCTCCACATACCTAAATAGCTTCCCAGGCCAACCTACAGGAGTCACTCACGCTGGGTGGCAAGAGAGTAAGTGTGTTGTGGCGACTGCTTCAATCAGAGCGATTTCACCTACATACAGTCCATCTTATCTTAGCATAAGAAGTGAGTCTATAGTTATCATCCCCCCACCAGCCTGGTTAGACTTTATAATTGTCCCATCCAAGTGAACATGGAAGAAATGACAAGGGACAATCAAGGCCCATTCACAGAGGGAATATGGCTTCTGGTCATGCTAACCCTTAAGAAGCAAAGCCATACACTGCAAGGAAGCCCAGCCTCCACAGAGCGGTCAGGTGGAAGCATTCCGGCTACCAGTCACTACTCTAAGAACCAGTGTTAACCAGCAGACATGGGCATGAAAGTGCCGTTGGTGATTTCAGCTCCTAGTCTTTGAACGTCCCAGCTCCATCCCAGAAATTGCAGTGTAGAAAGAGGCCTTGTCTAGGGTGCCCCGAATCCTTACCCCAGGGGACCTGTGAGACTATCATAACTGTAAATGATTATCATTGTTCTAAGCCACCATGATTGAGGGCAGCTTGTTACACAGCCACAGGTAACGAATGCGCATGCTTACCAGAAGGTTTATTGAGCAAGTCTCTAAGACACTTCTCCCTATACTGAGTCCACTTCCGAGTTGTCTCCTCAAGGAGAGATCCTGTAACCTAAGCACACAGAAACATGGTCACAGCCAGGCATGGTGGTGTGCGCCTGAAATCTCTATACTCAGTAGGCTAAGGCAGAAGGACTACGAGTCCTGGGCCAGCCTGAGCTACATGGTAAGACTCTGTCTTAGAAACAAACCAAACCAAACAAACAAACAAAAAAGATCATTACCGAGTAGCTGCGAGTCCAGCTATGGGCCTGTCTTCTCACACCCTGGTCTTTAAATTGCCTTCTGAAGTAGCCCATACCAAGAAATAGAATTTCCTTGGTGTCTTATGTTCTACTTAAAAATAATTCTGAATTTTGCATTTACTCCATAATACAACTATAGTTGTTTTGACAAAAATATGATTTGTTTTTCCAAAATCTTTAAGGTGACATTTCAAGGGAATGTAAAACAGTCAGACCAAACTTTCACACAGTTGCACAGAAATGCTTGAGTGCTCCTGAGCCCATGCAGTTCCTCAGAAAAAAAGCATCTTGCTGAGTGTGTGTGTGTGTGTGTGTGTGTGTGTGTGTGTGTGTGTGTCCAGAACCACCGAGGAGACACACCCCTGTCCTGAGGCCTCGGGATGTTTTTCTTTCTGACCTTGACTGTCTTGTCCATTGAATCTTGGGGATGCAGCTCATTTGAGGGCTTTCCAGTAAACGGAAGCTAGTCTACCAGCCTCTCGCTGTGAACCTAGACCCCCTTCTTTCCATTTCCCAAAGGGCCTTTCTCTTCTGCTATCCAGTGGAGGCATCTTGCTGAAGCACACTTTGTGCGTCAGCTTTTGTGCTGAGGAGGAGTAGAGGGATACGAAGATGAGCAGCCTGTCTCTAACCAGTAAAAGGGATTCAAAATTTGCTAAAGATACGATGGGTGCAGCAATGAGGTACAGGGCAGCCTCTAGAAAACTGGGAAATATTCCCCCTGAAGACATTCAAGATTAATTAAACATACATAATCAACCACTGTCCCCAAAATAGTGAGCCTATCTAGAACTAATGGGTGGTCTGGTTTGGCCACCTAAGTAGTTTGTCTAATCTGCCCTCCCTCCTCTGTTCAGTGCACCCCTCCCCCAATGCCTTGGCAATCCCAATGAGGTCTGTGGGTTCCTTCTATATCTTCCTAGAGGATCACAACACACACACACACACACACACACACACACACACACACACACACACACACACACACACGTTTTGGAAAAGGGCTTGTGCTGTTGTCATTGGTCCATAGGTTTCCAAAATTTCTCAGTTCGTGGCACCCTTAACTATCTCAGTAATTTTCCAAGGCATTCCCAGACCAAAAAAAAAAAAAAAAAAAGCTAAGGTCCTGTTTATTAAGTAAGTAAGTCCCAACAATTTGTAAATATTTATATCTTAACAACTTTGAACCTATCGGGCATTGCACAATTTCTCAAACTTTAGGATGGGATTAGACATCACCACCTCCATTTCCTGTCCCATGCTGTTCTGTTCTGTTTGGTACTTGCTTTTTTAGCACAGTACCTGCAGACCACCATGTTTTCCATGGTCTAATAGTAAGTTGAGCAGACATGGTGTTACGGAGCACAGCTATGAAGGCACTTGGGAGGGGGAGGCAGGAGGATCAAGAGTTCAAGTCCAACCTTAGCTACACTGTGAATTCAAGGCCAGCCTGGGCTACATGAGACCCTGTCAATTAATTAAATTCAGGTCTTAGGATGTAGTTCCTCCCCCTGCTTACCTGACATGTGCAAGGCCTGGGTCCTACCCCAGCACTACAAAAACAGAAGAAGCCATGACTATCTTGAGCTAAGAGTTTGCATGGTGTCTGGAAAGTGACACAACCACTGTTTCCTCCAAAAATTAAAATTTCCCATAGCACCCACTGAGTTCACCATGGTGCCGTGGGCACAGTCTGGGGACCATGAGATTAGCCAATAAGGAGGAACCAGGAGGATACAATCGCTGGCACTTATCTCAGCTTCATTTTCCAGTGAGCTTTGAATCTCTGCTAACAATGTCCCTTTCTAGCTGGACCCCAAGAGGCACCAAGTAAGTTTATTAAGGTATCGTTTAATGAAATAAGCATCCTAATCGGAGCTTGACTGACTCATATTTTCTTTCAAAAATTTCAGCAGATGAATTCATAACTAATCAACAAGTTTCCATAATCCTCAAAGTCATGAAAGTCAGACCCTCCCTCGCCTAAAGGGCTATTTGTGCCCTGGGGCTCCCTCCTCCGACCCACCTAAAGGAGAGACTGTGAAATCAGTCTTGGGACTAAAATTCTCCTAGCTCCCTGTTCTTTGCCAGGACTGACGGTGAGGGTGGAAGCAGACAAGCAGGAGCTGGAGAGTCGGCTGAGTGGGTAGAATGCTTTGCCACACAAGCTGAAAGACCTGACTTTGGATTCCCAACACCCGTGTAAAAAGTCAGGCGTGGGGGGTACATGCCTGTAATCCTAGAGTTACATGCCTGTAATCCGAGAGTTAGGGAGGAGGAGACAGAGGGAGCCCCATCTTGCAGGCCAGCTAGTCTGGCCGATTCAGTGAGATTCTGCACCAGTGAGAGACCCTGTCTCAAAAAACAAGGCGGAGAGCAACCGAGGAGGACGCCTGGCATCAACTGCTGGCCCGAGCATACGCACACTCGTACACACAAACAATACACAAAAAACACATGCACACTCGTACACACAAACAATACACAAAAAAACACACACATCAGAAAACAAATTAGAGCTAAAAAACAAACAAACAAAAACAAAACAAACCACTGAATGTGATCAGCCTAGGGGAGCGAGACAAACTCTGCCTTCCCAGGAACTTATTTAAAACACATCAAAAAGATGGGAGGCATGTCTAAAGCCAGCCTCAGCTAAGTTCCCAGCGTAATGCGGAGAAGAGACGCACAGAGAGGTCCAGCCTGACCTTCATTCCTCTTTCCTTGCATAGGCAGCGTGTATCCATAACTGAGAAGAAATCAAGAAGGTGTGAGTAGGAGGAGAGCCTTTATTGACCTGCTTACGCAAAAATCTTTCTTCCTTTGTTAGAGAATGAGTACACCACAGAACATAGAAAGGGAAAGGCACAGGGAACCAGAAACAGGGGAAAGGGGGATCACAACCTTCATTCCCAGGGAGCACCTTCCCTTCTAGACCCTTCTTTTCACACATGTTTCATTTTGCTTCTTTTTCTGTTCTGTTTTATTCTAACCAAAAAAAGGAAGCCTTATTGTCCTGCAAACTTTATTTTTCAACCTAGAAAACACATCCATTTCAAGATGTACTTAAAACTGCTTTATTGTTGCTTTTATTCAATACCCCATTAATTGCCACACATAGTTCGGTGAACCAATGTGTTATAATTTAATTTTTAAATCCTCCAGCATAGAAAGTCAAAGTTACTTTCGGATGCTGCTAATGGGTGTCCGTGATGAAAATCCTCCAAGCTAGACCTTTGTAAGGTACATGTGGATCACAGTTCCTGGGTCAGGGAATATACACATTTTTAAAGGTTTTTGATAATGTTCCATCAAACTGTTTATCCTTGCCAATTTAATTTTTTTTAACCCTGCACCATTTCATACATCAACCATCAATGTATAAAATCCACTTCTCCGGGTACCTTTAACAGTTTTAGTGCCTAATAAGGTAAAGGAGTAAGTGGGTGGGTGTGAGCTAGCACTACTCTGCCACTTGCATTTAGAAATTAAAGTATCTCTGAGAATTTCTCATTAAGTGAATTTTATGAAGACTTCCTGCCAGCACACACAGGCCACAGTCATTTATATCTCCGGGTAGGGAACTCATGTGTGAGCGAATTTCACGAATGTCTACGCAAAGCCTAGTAATGTATAAACATCTAAAGACTCTGAGGTTAAAGTTAGATAATCAAGGGGAGATTCATCAGAGTCACAGCCACATGCTGCAGAACAGACAGAGCCAGGGTGTCTGAACACACAGTCCAAGCGACAAGGGTCAAGGAGACACACACACACACACACACACTCACACACACACACTCACACACACGCCCCCAGTGCATTTTTGATATGGAAGCACCAGAGTAAAAGGGCGAAGGTATGATTTGGTCGGCATTGTCAGCCAGCCTGAAGGACTGCAGGCACCGCTGTTATTATATATAAATAGTCATATGTCAACAGCTCCCAAGAGTGCTAGAGAAGACAGAACACAGGGCCACCACCCGCCGGGTAGACACAATGGCTCCCCGGCTCATGAGTGTGCGTGAGGGAAGGCAATCGTGTAACTCCCTGGAGCTTTTTGCCCGTCTATTTAATGGGTTCAATAGTAATATTCTTCTCACGGGCTGCCTGTGAGCATTCCACAGGATGAGGTGTAAGGAGGCATCTTCCCGTGGTGCGGCCAGGGCTGCAGCAGTGTGGGTGTGTGCTGGACAGTTGGACGCATGTGAATAGAAAATGAGCAGAATGCAGCAGTTAGCCGGATGCATTGGGTTTTTTGAGGGATACCCAGAGACTGCAAGCAAGGATGGCATGCCACCAGCTCCCCCTACAATGGCACTACCAGTCACGGTGCAAACAGCAGGCCGAGGTCAGCTGCTCCTTGGGGATATAGTCCCTCCTAAGACTCTGCCACCACAGCAAGGTTCCCCAAGACCACCGATTGTCCCCGAGTTGACATGAAGGATGAAGGTAGCCCGAGGGAGAGCTTGGATGCAGCCGGTCAGCAGCAACGTTGTTTGCCTGTCTGGTCTCTGGCAGAAGGGCTGGGGAAGGGGACATTTACGAGACCTGGCACCTCTGCCCTCCCTGGATGCAGGCTGTTTTCATTCTGAAGCTGCAAATGAGGGCTAGGAAGCAGAAGGGGAAAGATAGCCATTCCCTACAGTGTTCTCTCTACCGAGGTAAGTGGCAGAGTTCCTTCCACCACAGCTCTGAAGAAACGAGACCTCGGAGAGGGAAGGAGAAGGCCAAGGGCTAGCCTTCTCCGATAAGAATAAAGCAAGCTACTGAAAAGTCTAACTAGAGGGATCAGTTAAGCACGTGCTCACACACCCAGAGAGCCCTCCGCTGTCCTACGGCGGGTCTGCACCGATGAGTGTGGTAGTGTCACAACCCCCACAGGCTCCGTTTCCTCCTCTGTAAAATGGGGTTAACAAGAGAGTCTCCCTCGCAGGGGCACTGAGAGCACAGAACGAGATCCTAGAAGCGGGGCGTGCATGATACCAAACTCAGTGCCACTTGGCTGTTGATGCGTTCGTGCTCTTTATGTGTTCGCTGCTAAAAATCAGATCACAAAATAAACATAGCATGCTTAACTTGTTGTTTTAACTTGGATGTCAGTGAACAGTGGGAAAGTGTTGGGTGTGTAGCCCCCAAATGTGAGTGAGGGGGAGTTCCAGTTGGTGGGATCACTGTGATTTGTAACTTACATTGATAGGTCTTTGGATTCTGTCTTTTAATATTATAGACTATAGAATATGATAAAGAAAAAATTCTAAGTATTTGCAATAGGAACGAAGGAAAAGAGAAAAGAAGAAGAAAAAAAGGCACTCCCTGTCACCACTCAAAACCAGGAATGTGCACTTCCTGTGAGCACTCAAACCAGGGAGAGTGTACAAGGGGATACAAGCTGTCATTCATCAATGTGAACATGGAAGATGCTTCTAGAAGGATGTAAAGGGAAGACTGGGACACAAATAATTTGCGCTTCATTATTTCAGCTCTGTAAAATAATGCACAGACAAGAGATTGAAAAAAAAAGCCGAAATATGAACAGTGAACAGGACGCTGTGGTTACGGCTGAGCATCATTTTCTTAATATGGTTTTCTTCTTCCCAAATTGCCTACAAGGGGCCTAAATTGCTTCTACAAACAGAAAACATGCACAACTGATAATATTAACAAGAAGAATGAGGAATAGAATCTGCTCTTACTTGCTTGATGGAAACCAGCAGAAGCAGGGTGAGGAAGAGCCTCCTAGGGCCCCAGAGCAGACGCATCCCGTGGGACTGGAGAGGACCAGTCCTCTGGGCCGCAGGGATGCCCACCGGCTGTGCCCGCATCCGGGGCACAGGCCCCTCTCTCGTTCTACTAGGCACTGCCGGGCTTGGTGGGGGCCTCATCCTCCGGGCGCCCCTTCACAAGTGCAAGCACATCCCTCCAGCACTCCAAGATGTACCGCAGGCGGTGGCCTCCTGCATTCCTCCTTGTCCAGAGAGGAAGTGTTTGCACAAGTCCCCTGCAGGCCGCCGAGTGTCTGAGCTGCTCTACAGCGATCTACCGAATCTCCAAGTTTCTCATCCCCCGCCTGCCCCTCCTAAAATCTTGGGAGATTTTTCCCAGACCTACCCCAAGACGGCTATGCTGCCTGGGACTTCCTCAGCAGGCCCAGAAGAGAAAGTAAGGCACGCTTTCCATCCCAAGGAGTCTGCTCCATGCACAGGGCCCGACTGAGGTTCGGACAGCTGGAGAGGATGGGTCGGGATGCCAGGTGGGTATCTTTTATGCCAGTATTTCTTTCTAAGGTATCAAAGTTTTCTCAACTGTTCTGAGGCTAGCCACAAAGGCAGGGCCACCTCTGAGCTCTGATTATGCCAGGGTAACAAGGACAGTTTGCCTGTCTCACAGCCAACACCTCCAGACCCAAGGTCTGTAGCAAAAGCCCATTCAGTGTTGAGAGTTACATCTACACAATAGCAAAACAATGGGTAGAAAGCGCAGAGGTTGGTGCCTCCCAATGGCCCACGTGTTCGGAGCAGGCTGTTGTGCTCTGAACACAATGTTGCTCTGATCACCTGGATACTTCTGTGGAATTCATGACCCACCACTTACTAACACAGTTTACAGTTACAATATCTTCCATCCCCTGACCTGTTTGACTTAAACTCATAAGTATCCTCCCAAGGCGCCATTACTTCTTCATCTGAGGGCTGAGAAATAGTGGGGTTCAGAGAGGTTAAGTTTTTTTGTGCAAGGCTACACAGCAAGTCAAAGACAGAGCCAAGCCTTCTAGCCAAATTACCTATCATGGCTACCTGGTCAGGAGCTGTTCTTTACCACTGTGGCCTCAGAGCAAACTCCTAGCCAGTAGCAGGCTCTTCTCTGTCTCTAAGGCTTTCCTTGGGTCCCTCACTCCTCCTCTGTCTGGACGACTCCCAGAATTCTCTCCACCTTTTCCAGTTGGAGGCCCAAGTGGAAGGTGATAGACAAAATGTCAGAAAGGCAAGAGTCAGGAGAGGCAGGTTTCTGTCCTTCCCTCCCTCTCTCCTTCTCTCCTTCCCTCCTTCCCTTCCCTCTCCCTTCTTTCCTCCTCCACTTCTTTCTTTTTTTTACACATTTGAATCAAATCATAGCTCATTTCCATTAGCTGTGAATTCTGAACGTTCAGGGGAAAATGCATGAACACCGCTAGATAAAAAGACCCTAGAAATCTTAAAACCCTCATGTGGCAAGCATTCAAACCTTAATAGTCAAAAGATCAGTCTGGAAAGGACTCCCAGATGGGCTTTTGTGCTGGTGTGATTTCCAGAGTCAATGTGGTCATCTCTTTGGGAACACAGAGAATGGGATAGAGTGTCAGGGAGGAAGGAAAGCGTGTGTGTGTGTGTGTGTGTGTGTGTGTGTGTGTGTGTGTGTGCGCGCGCAATGTGGCTGTAAAGCTATTCTACACACATCAAAGGGGAACTTCCAGGTTGCATGGTGGGGGAGAAAATGTCTGCTTTGTATGAATATTCCACCTTGCTTCTTTAAATGTTTCTCAAAAGCGTTTTTCCTGATTTTCCTCCCCTGAAAGGACATGCCTTGGCTAATGTACAACTTCCCCACCTGCTACCTATTGGAATGGCTGCCATCTAGTGACAAAATGTGGTAAGCCTGTCTGTGAGGGCACTGTGTGGTTTCTAAGGCTACCAAGAGCATGGAGCACAGGTCCTCAGGCTTTGCCAGCAGGGAAGAACAGATGGGAGGGGACAGACACAAATGTCACTGCCCGTTTACATCTGGACGTCTCCAGGGCTGCTCCACACGTAATGAGGAGCCCAAAATCTTCCGAGGTTACACAGGCTCGCCATTCCTTCCTGCCTTTGGGCTTATTGAATTTCTTATGTAAATTTTCACTTTTCCCTGAGTTTCTAATTGCCTGTTCTTTCCTCATTCTAAAGAACGTTTGGTTCAGTTTGTGTTTTATTCCTCAGACCTCAGGAAAAGACAAGGTTCCTGGGAGGCTCCACACTCCTTCCCAACCCTACTGGAGACTTGGCCACCAAGGGGCGGGGCCTAGCCTTACCCTCCCACAGACTTAAGGATCTTCAACATCACCCCTTCTGCAGTGACCCATTCTTTGAGGATGTGCGTGTGGGTCCAGGGGCTTTGAGTCCCCTGGATGGGGTGAAGTTCTGCAGCCAGCTGAGCGCATGTCCCTCCTCACTCTGCACAATACACAGACTGAGGCAAACTGCCTGTGTCTTGCTCCTCTGAGTCCCTGAGCTCAGTCCTCTGCAGTCTCTCTTTCCCAGGGCTGGGTAAGAAACCGGCCCAGAAATTCCCCAAGTTTCCATATTTCTTGTATGTTCACTCTTACATGCAGATCCTAACTTCTAAGGCTTATGTATGCAAATAGAGGTTTGTGAGAGTGGGTGTGGACTACGAAACTAGACGGCAGACCATGGGGGGG
>CABHPR010103191.1:0-25059 GCA_902168415.1 Peromyscus melanophrys | reverse complement strand
GTTCTTCCTTCTCATTGGTTGTAAACCCAACTACGTGACTGCCTCGTCACTGCCTCTCTGTATAGACCTCCAAGTTTTCTATGGTTGGTATTTAGATTAAGGGCGTGTGTCTCCACTGCTGGCTGTATCTTTGAACACACAGAGATCTACCTAGTTTTGCCTGCCGAGTGCTAGGATTAAAGGCGTGCACCACCACCGCCCTGGCTTTCGCTATGGCTTGCTGATAGCTCTGACCCCTAGGCAACTTTATTTATTAACATACAAATAAAATCACATTTCAGTACAAATAGAATACCACTATAGGTGACAGTGGGGAACAGATGAGGATGCAAGGTTCAGTTTCCGGTCAAAAATGCTAGCTGGTTATTAGACTCCAGGAAATTCGTGCACCAGTATATGTATAGCTATTACAGCCTGAAAATACAAAGGGGAGAAAAAGTGGAGCTGTATTGATTGCATGAAGGTCCATAGAGACTCGGTTTCATATCTACCAGTTTTATTCCTTAGAAATGAATGTGCCTTTTGATTTTTGCCTTATTCAACTTGTTTTTCTCTATTAAACCTTTTGTGGAGATAAATATAAAGTAAAAGTGTATTTACCAAAAACTCCGCATTTATTTATAAAAATCCGTGAGTTCTGCCCTATTACCATGGCCAGGCAATAACTTCTCTCATTGTGGAGAGCTGGGAGTATGTAGGGTCTGGTATCTGGAGTTTTGGAGGTCTGGGTATATTGGCATCCTCTACTGCTCTAGGTTGAAAATTTGGACTCCTTGCCCCAGATTCACACAGTGAAATATTAATGTCAAGATGATATTAGAAGATGGGACCTGTGTCATTAAACTTTTCCTCACTGTAACAAACACTAGAGAGGAATATTTTAAAGGAGTATTTACTTTACCTCTTAATTTCTGAGGTTGTGGTCCATGGTCATCTGGCTCCATTGCCAGGGGCCTATGGTGATGTAGAACACCCTGTCAACAAGAGTGTGTAATGGAGAATTGCTTACCTCATAGCAGCCAAAAAGTGAAGTAGAAAGACAAGGGTTTGGAGCACCTTCAAAGGCACACCTCAAGTGACCTACTTCATACAGCCAAATCCCATCTCCTACTAGTCCATTAATGAAGTCAGTAGTATCACAGTCCAGGCATCTCTCCTTACCAGCACTACCAGTTGAGGACCAAGTCTTTAATACATGACCCTTTGAGGAAGAGACATTTCATGCTCAAGCCACAACAGTGCCCAAATGAAACAGGCCCCCAGAGATACCCTGGTCCCCTTTCCACATGTGAGGGCAGAGTGAGATGTCATCTGCAAACTAGAAAGTTGGCCCTTCCCAGACTCCAAACCTGATGGCAATCTGACCTTAGACACTCCTGAGAGACTCTCTAAAACAGTGAGAAACAAATCTCTGCTATTTCTAAGCCACCTAGCTTTTTCTATAGCAGGCTGAGCTGGCTAAGATACCTATAAAAATTGGGGATTTGGGGCTAGCTCTTGAGATAACAAACTATTAGCTATAGTAGATATAGAAATACTTCTGTTTGGGGAAATTTTTTGAGATACATTTGCAATTCTTTTATCTTGTGGGAAACTAAAGGTAAAACAAATACACAGAAAATCGAAACTTACCTTTAATAGACTTTTCTATAGGAATAAGATTTTTATGATTCTATACTGGACTCATCAAGTTAATCTAGAAGCAAGAGTAAATTGCTTGTATCTTACAAGTCAGTCATGGGGATGCATGGCAGGGAAGTGGCTACTGAAATTAGGATAAACTTGAGAATGGAAAGGTGTTTTTAAAAATCAGGTAAAAGAGACAAAAAAATGAATCATGTTTGGAAATAAATAAAGCAAGCTTGCAGGCATTTGGGCTGTTGTGAGGCCAGAGATTCAAGTAACTTTCATCTACGTAGGCAGAATGGAGAGAGTTGGAACATAAAGGCAGTGGGAAGATTCAGACCTCTGTTCTGAGGCTCTGCAGGCCTTATTTCAGCAAATTGCCATATGTGGCCATGTGTCAGGGTAGACTTCATGGGGAGTCCTATATTTACCAGGTAAGTGACCAGATGTCTTTGCCAGCATTTAATGGCTTCTGGGGAAGGAATTAAAAAATTCAGCCCATACCACCCAAAATAGGAAATCAGTTTTCTGACTTTAAGTGAAATTTATGGATAATTCAAGATAAGCCATCTGTGCAATAAGAAATACACATCCTACAGATGGTAAGAATTATAGGACCTATAATATGGTTAATAATAGCATTGCTTTCAGATGTACTGTATGACAATGTATGTATATGTGCTCATGGGTCCAGTGTGGGATTTTATGCTTAGACCCTGTTGTCAGATTCCATCTCTGACATGGTACAAGATCAAGAGTATCCATCAGTGGGCCTGGGAGGATGCAAGATGAAAGAATAGGTTTAAGAAAACGTTCCAGGGTTACCTTGGAGTGAATATGCATATTGATAATAGATAATAGATGGGTATGATTGATTTAACTTGAGGTCAAATGCCATTTGAAGGAGAGCAAGAGTAAAGGTAGCTTTCTTCTATAGCTGAGTTTTTTCTTCCTTCACTACATGACTATATGACATTTACATAGGTACAAAGACTTACATAGGACAAACATAGGTACAGATAAGGCTGCAGATCCAGAGCCTTCTAGAGGAGGCATGGTCAGCATTACACCCCGAACTGGTTGAGGAAAGTTGTCCTGGTTGCTTCCCCACCACAACCATGTCTGCCTTGGTGATGTAAATTTGAAAAATTCCCCATCCTACTTCAACTAGCTGTGTTTGAGCCCCATGCAGTATGCTCAAGCCAACTTGTATGACCCCTTGGAATTTATTTGTGAGACACATTCACGATTAAACATTAAATGATATTAACTTGCAGTTAAACAAAAAGACCTCCTCAAATACACTTGTCCTGATTACTTTAGTGCACGTTAATATCATGTTTCCTTGAGCTTACTTATTTCTTTTGTATCTGTATGAGGGAAACTATAAACCAGGGTGTAACTACGAATGTCCTCCAAATTTTGCATGCAGCAATTTCATAAGAGTTGTTTAAAACTGGCCAAAAAGGGAGTCTTCCTCTAGAGGAACCTGGGAATGTAACCAGTCTTGGCTTACTTCTATAGAGGGATGGCTAATCTGTTATCAGCACATCACTAAGAATACACTTTTTGTTTTCTTTTTCTTTAAAGGTAATTGAATAAAAACATTGCAAATAAAATAAAAAATCATACATCAAAATTAACCAGACCTGAATACTACACAACTCAGTGAACTTCTATACAGTTAGAATCACTATTTGGAAAAGAAACTGTGTGACTTTAGGTTGAATTTTACACTTTTAGTATCAAATATATTTTTATGCACTTTAATTCACTACCAAAAAATGAAAAATCCATGACAGAGTTAAATAAGAACAGTTAACTTTATATCCTTCTTCATAACTCATGTTCATTGCCTACATTCAGTCCTTCCTAATCCCCTTATATTAATCTTTCTTGTCTTTTATTATACATGTTATACTTTATCCACACATACATTTGTTTTATATGTGTGTGTATATATATATATATATATATATATATATATTTGACTGAATTCCAGAAATGAGGGAGAACATATGGATTTTTTTCTTTTTGAGATTGTATGAACTTAGTATTATACATCCTAAGTCCTTTCATTTCCTGCATAGTTGGTGATTATATTTTTCTTTAGAATTGAGTGGTATTCTATTTTTTTAATTATTAAATTTATTTATTTATTTTTTAAATTACACTCATGATACTCATTAATTACACTCATGATATTAATCACATTTGTGGTATTCATAGATTACATTCGCAGTATTCATTCAATTATATATACATATTTTTTTTAAATTTTAAATGCCAAATGCCATTTATTGAAGGGGGGAGGAGGTCTTAAATACAGGCTTACAGCACAATGGGAGGACCCTGGAGGGCAGAAGTTCGCTACTGATGTTTTACAATCTTGCTTCTAATCTGTTAACGCCCATTATTCAGGATACACAGACAAGGAACTTCTCTTAAGCATTCAGGAGGGTGGAACCTGGCAGGGAATTAGCATAGGGAGGATATCAATGTCAAGGTGCGCAAGAAAGGCAGCAGTTACCCAAAACGGGGGCCAGGACCCTGCAGGTCCCCCTTTTATTAAAAAATGAGCTTCTGACTTGGGTTGCGTGGGACGTTAGCAGGTCACCTTACCCGTCATGGAGACGCCTGCCCAGGCCACACAGGTGCTCTGTCTTAGGTTGGTGAGTGCTCCCCAGGCATTACCCATCTCTGAATACTCATTTTCATATAGGCTCAATCGTGTGTGAGCTGCATAGTTAATTGCTGCCAAAGATCTCAAATTGAGTGGTATTCTATTTTTATATATACCAAATTTTTATTATCCATTCTGCTGTTGGTGGACAATTAGGTTAATTCTGATTTTTTTGTTTTAATGAATAAAGCGCAATAAGCCTGGAGTGCAAATATCTTTATGGTAGGGTATAGAGTTCTCTGGGTATATGCCTGGGAGGGAAATAGTTGGGTCATACGGTGGTCTATTTTTAATTTTTTGAGAAATCATCAAACTGACTTCCATAATGACTGCAGTATTGTCACCAACAGTGAAAAAGGGTCCCTTTCTTTCCACATCCTTCCCTACATTTGTTCACGATTTCTTAATGATAGCTATTCACTAGGGTGAAGCGGTATATCAAAGCAATTTTAGTTTGCATTTCCCTGATGTCTAGTGACATTGAATGGTTTTTAAATGGTTATTGGCCATTTTCATTTCTTTTTTGGTAACTGTCTGTTGAGTTTAGCTGCCCACTTTTTGGATTGATGATTTTATTTCGGGGGTATTTAATTTCTACAATTCTTGGTAAATTCTAGGTATTAGCTCCTTGTCTGATGTGTATCTGGTAAAGATTTTCTCCCATCCTGTGGGATAGTTGCTGCAGTGATAGTTTCCTTTGCTGTATAGAAGCGTGTTCTTTTTATATAGTCCCATCTACTGATATTTGGGGCTTGACCCTGTGCTATTGACATTCTGTTCAAAATATCTCCTGTGTTTTCTTCTAGAAATTTTAGTGTTTCACATTTTATGTTAAGGTCTTTGAACCATTTTGAACTCATGTTTGTACAGGGTGAAAGGTAAGAATCTAATTTCATTCCTCTGTAGCTACAAATCCAGTTTCCCCAGCCCCATTTGTTCAATGGACTATCTTTTTTGCCAATATACTTTTTGTCTTCCTGATCAAAAATTAAGTAGACATATCTTTGTAATTTTATTTCTTGTTCCTCCATTTTATTCTGTCCCATTGATCTTCCTGTCCGTTTTTATGCCAGTACCAGGTTGTCTTTATGACTAGCTCTAAAGCACAATTTTGTTTTCTCACATCAGTATCCATATTCCCTGTTTTCTGGGGTTGTTCCACACCTTTTAGGACTGTCTTCCTTCTTTTCTTCAGATTGTTTTCAAAGCTTCCAGATTTCCTACTCTACCCCTTGATTTAAATTTAGAAACATGATGGTGGTTTTGCCAATCCAGGGTAGTCCAGGGATGAGCATATGAGCTATGCCAAGCCAATCAGAATCCTACCTCTCAGGTAGCTAGGCTTGAACAATATGGGCATAGAGTTGATTGTAGCCGCACTTCCCCTACCATCTGCCTGGCATACAAAAAGCTGTTTGCTGTTATTAGATTGTGCACCAGCCAGAGCAGGCAGTACAGTTGTGGGCCAGGAGAACCTAGTGGGCATCATTGTGTGAGTCTCTGGGCATAGACAAGCCTGCTTTCTATTTATCACTGTTATGTTGATAAGCAGACTCTGGCTTTCCTTAAGCTATTTTGAGCTGGGTTTCTATCACTTGCAGCTAAGATTCCTGGCTAATGCAGTTCATTCAAGATTATTCCCATCTTTCTCATTTCCCCACTTTCCTTGGTTCATAAATTATATGTGTATGTGTATAAACTGTATGTTGAGATTTTAAATTTCAGAGGAAAGAATTACTAGGAAACCAAATGTAGTCATTTAGGAAATTCAGGTTTCCTTAGACAGAACTTGCAGGATTTCCATTCCATCATGAGGGTTGAGGAAATAAAAGGACAGAGACCTACCAGGAAGAAACATGATTCCAAAGCTAGAATTAATATTCCTCCAGCAGAAGAGTCAAATGAAGATAGGGATACTTTCAGATGAAATTATAATGGATGGTCCAGTTGGTTTCCCATCTTGATTAAGTTGTAGAAGGCAATGGTAGCTACATCACATGTCACAGGAATATAGCTAATTGGTATAAGAAATGAAGGGAAATAAAAGTAAAAAAAAACTGTAAGAAAAGAAAAATGAGCAAAAGACTACACATGTTCCTTATGCCTGCATCTCAGCTTCTATATCTAATAGGAATGACAATAATATCTTGTAGAGCAGTGGTTCTCAACCTTTCTAATGCCATGACCCTTTAATACAGCTCCTCATGTTGTGGTGACCCCCAACCATAAAATTATTTTTATCATTACTCATAACTGTAATGTTGCTACTGTTATGAATTGTAATGTAAATAACTGTGTTTTTCTATGGTCTTCGGTGGTCATGACTCACAGAATGAGAACCTATAGTGTAGAGTAACCACAAAGATTAACATTTATAAAGTTCTCAAACTGACCCTAGGAAATTTTAAGAGCTAAGTCCATTTTAGTTCTTACTTCCTTCTGTGTTCTGAAAGGGAGTAATCGTACACATCATTTACTACAAGAGAGTTTAACAGAGCTATTGTAGACTCAAGGTCAGCCCATAAGGGATCATAAAATAGTCTAGAAACAATAAAAGGGTGGGAAATGGACCACTCTTGGAACTGAAGGAACATCAGAAGAGGAGTTACTGGAAGGTGGAAGTTGTAAGGAGGTGGTGGTCTGTAACTGAAATTTTCCTGTGTCACGCCTGGCCCACGGTCATGACAAATCTCTCTCACTCACCAGCCCTGCAGCTGCTTGGACCCAAGTAAACACACAGAGGCTTACATTATTTACAAACTGTATGGCCATTAACCCATAATTCTTATTTATGTTTAGCCATGTGGCTTGGTACCTTTTCTCAGTTCTGCATTCACTTGCTTCCTCTGTGTCTAGCTGTGACTCCTGACTCAACCTTCCTCTCCCCAGAATTCTCCTTGTCTGCTTATCTTGCCTATACTTCCTGCCTGGCTCTGGCCAATCAGCATTTTGTTTATCGATCAATCAGAGCAACACACATTCACAGTATACAGAATGACATTCCGGAGCATTTCCCCTTTTCTGTCTAATCAAAAAGGAAGGTTTTTAATTTTAACATAGTAAAATTACATATAATAAAACAGTTATCAAGCAAGAATTACAGTTATAATATTTAGTCAATTTATATTTGGCAAATTCAAAGAAAATATTCTATTTATCCTATATTTGTGAGTCTAAGATTTTATATCTAATTTATCTTTTATCATAACTAAGGAAAATTATAACTATCTAGTCTTCAACTATATCAAAGACCACAGAAGGATAGAATATTACCTAAGTAAACAGGAAGAGCATTGTAAGTGACTTCCAAAAATTCTGAAAATAACAGAGACAGCTGTCTGCCTGGACAGTCATCCAAAGTTCCTCTGCAATGTTGGGGCAACCATCTTCAGCCCATAGGCCTAGTCTCTAAGTCATTTTTTCTCTGTGTCCTTTAGAATGTCTGGCAGTATCTTCTGTGAAGCAGGACCCTGAAGGACCATCTTGCCTTGCAAAGTTCAGTGGTCACCTTCCTATGAGTCCTGCATGTCCAGTCAATACAACATTTTGTCAAGCAGTCCAGGCAAGAACAGTTTCTTGCCCAAATGGCCATTTTCGCCAAGAAGAAGATAAACTCCATATGGAGTATCTTTGATGGCCATCTTTTTCTTTGAAGTAAATCAGTGCTGCCAGGAGCAGACATGTCTCACTGTCCAGAAAGTCCAAATTTTTAAAACATTTTAAATGCCATGTTCTGTAGGTCTTTGAAGTGTTTGAAGATTACCTACCTAACTGAATTATATCTCTGTATACTGAGAAAATTTAACATGACTGTAAGTTTGACTATCATAGTAGACTAATTATTAATCTGTATTATTTTTAATTATCCATTACAATTTAAATGAGCTGCACAAACATAATACCTTAAACAAGAGTAGAAATATACATATAGTATACAAAATTAACTTTAAATTTGCATCAATAAACTAAAATCTATACCAATGTAAAACATTTTAAACAAGTTGCTCTTTAAAAGTAGGTTTAATAATCCACCCTTTTATCCTATCATAACTATATTCTATTTTCCCATATAATATCCCCCTTTCTTCTTTTAGAAAGATATTGACTATGACCAATAACAATTTGTAACCAACAATCTAAACAAATACAAACATCCACAATCCATTTTGGGGGAATGTGGGCATAGTTTTCCAGGCTACTTCCTGCTGATAAAGGGTACTGTATTCTTATAGGGATCCTGAGAAAATTATGAATTATGGTCAAGTCCTGACTGAAGTAGTCTGTGAGGCTGCATTGTCTGAGCCAGTTGCCTTAAAATTATTCTGGATGTTGGATCATCTGGGCCATGGTGTCATCAGAGACCTTTCACGGGGTCTTGGCACAGGTTTTCATCTTCTATGGAAACAAAAGCAGAACCTTGTTTCCAAAGTAACGTATCCTTAGACATAGATTTTGAAATCAAGATATCTTTAAAATATACATTTTGATTTAACTCAGCAGCTTTTATAATCAGATGTCTCTTTGCAGTTAAAATTCCCAAAGACAATATAATCCAGATTCTCTGTGTAATATCCATCTTTAACGTGGCTTATTTTTTGTACTACCTTTACTGTCTCTTTAAATAATTTACTTTTTAAAACTATTTCTTTATATAACTGTCTATATTCATTTTCTTCTCTCTTCCAAGCCTATGTACATTTTTACACACATTGTAAACACATTTAAAGTCTTGTTCTATCTGAGTCTACCTTATAGTGAGTCTATTGCTTTAATCTACTGCATCATTACTAGGACTGAAGTAGCAGCTTTGACTGCTGGATTTTACCCACCTCAGTTTTCCAACATGGCAGTGGTACATTTACTGTCAGCTTTGGCTCTGGGAACCATGTGTACCACCAACTTTCGGAAGCAGTGGGTCTATGCCTCCATTAAAGCAGTGTGTAGCCCAGAGACACCTCTCTCCCTCCCTCCCTCTCTCTCTCTCTCTCTCTCTCTCTCTCTCTCTCTCTCTCTCTCTCTCTCTTAGTAAAAGCTATATTCATCACTCACTATATTGTGTGGCTTGCAGAAACCTCTGTATAACTCAGCAGGAATCTGCCATGTTGTGCTCAAGCCCGAATGCTGTGGCATCTCGCTGCCTGCATGAGACATGAAAGCAGGAATCTGGTTTTGGCTCTGTTTAGAATCACTTATTAAGTATTCTCAGGTTTTAGGTGGAAACTCGAGCTAACTCATTGGGCACCATTTGTAGCTGAAGTTTTCCTGTCTCCCACCTGGCCCTCGGTCAGAACAATTCTCTCTCAGTGACCAGTCCCACAGCTGCTTGGACCCAAGTAAACACACAGAGGCTTACATTATTTACAAACTGTTGGCCATTAGCTCAAGCTTATTACTGACTAGTTCTTACAGTTAAATTAACCCATAATTCTTATCTATGGTTAGCCATGTGACTTAGTATCTTTTTTTCAGTTCTGCCTTGTCATCTTGCTTCCTCTGTGTCTGGCTGGTGACTCCTGACTCAGCCTTACTCTTCCCAGCATTCTCCTAGTCTGCTTATCCCACCAATACTTCCTGCCTGGCTACTGGCCAATCAGCATTTTATTTATCAACCAATCAGAACAACACACATTCACAGCATACAGAATGACTTTCCACAGCAGTGGTCCCTGGCAGAAGGGATGAAATTTAAAGTGTAGGCAGAGCCAACCAGTGGCTGCTCTGTAGGGGAGAAGATGGTAGAAGAAACAGCTTGATCCTTCTCTGTTTTGTAACCAGTGCTACCAATTAGCTAAAATAAACCTGAAGCCTGAGAGCACAAGTTCACTGACAGAGTCTGTGCAGGGTGCAGAACAGCATGGAAAAGGTGAAGAGTAGATCCAAATGAGATAGCCACGCATCTCCACACCATCCCTTCCTACTCTTCTCCTGGGTAGATTCACTTTTTTGATAAGGAGACATAGAAAACCCAGTAAGCTGTCATACGATCATAGATTGACGTCAAATCAGCCACAGTCTCACCTGAACCTAGGACATTAGCCATCACTTAGGCATGTGTAAGTAGCTACACAACCTCTAGAATTCTTGTAGAGCTGGACACTGAGGATGGACATCACTATGCCCTTCCTAAACCATCTTCTCTGTGGTTCTCTTACCTCTACCAATTCATGGGATAGAAAAGAATTCTTAGTCTGCCAGAATAATCCAAACTTTTATTCTTATAATGTTTGAATTGACAGTCTTATCTCTATTGGTTGGTGGCAGGTTCTCATTAACCAAGACTATTGGATAAGGAAGTATTTAGAGTCATTCTGGAGAATCCTCTGGCTTTTAGACATAGTCTTCTGTCCTGCCATGCCCACCTCAGTCTGTTATAGAAACCTATTGTGCTGCCTAATTTTATGTCAACTTGACACAGGCTAGAATCACAGAGAGGAGAAAAAAACATTTGAGAAAATGCATCCATAAGATGTCTGCTAATGCTCAGGTCATTCATTTGCTCTTACACAATTCAGAGTCCCGTAGACATGCCCACAGGGCAGCCCAATCTAAATAACTTGCTATTGAGACTCTCTTCCTAGGTGATTGTATCAAATTGACAACCAACATTAACCACCACAATTTCCCATCTTATGCTTGTCAGAAGGCTCTGAACTGATAGCTTGGTGATTCATAAATAGTAGTGTGGTATGGCTTTTGTCATGAAAATTATGCACAGGCTTGCCCATATAGACTTGTAAAGAAATATCCTATGTCCATTACCAGTCACTCTGCTAGGGCAAGCTGTGGCACCTCCTGCCTATTAGAAACAGTGGGATTGTCTTCCAAAGGCTAACCATATTCTGTGATTTTAGAGATTACACATAAACTCAAGGGCTACAGATTTTCCAGATATTCTGTGAACTGTCAATACACATCTACTACTGTGTTTCTCTCTCCCTCTCCCTCCCCCCCATCTCTCTGCGTGTGCGTGTGTGTGTGTGTGTGTGTGTGTGTGTAGAGGAATGCACTTGCCATGGTACAGCTCAGGAGGTCATAGGAAACCCTCTGGTGTCAGTTCTTGCCTTGTCCTCCTCAGGGACAGGGTCTCTTGTTTATTGCTGTATACACTAGGGCACCCAACCTCCTCCCCTTGGGGTACTTCTCTGTTTCTGCCTCCCATATCTCTGTAGGCGCACTACTGGACTCACAGATGTGTGCTACCACATTTAACTTTATGTGGATTTGGGGGATTTTAAACTTACTCCTCATGTTTGCACAGCAAATGATCACCCACTGAGTTGTCTTCCCTGTCTCCACTTTGTTTTCTGTGACAGGACTTCTCACTGGCCTGGAATTCACCAAGTAGGCCAAGGTGGCTAGCCAGCAAACCCCAGGAATGCTTCTGTCTCCCTCTACCCAGATCTGGGATTATAAGTGCATCTTTATGCCTGACTTTTTTTTTTTTAAATGTGTGTTTCGGGATCAAACTGAGGTCAAGCTTGCTGAAGTCAGCAAGCACTTTCACTGACTCAGCGATCTTCTCAGCTCCTACCTTTGTTTGCTTGTTTGTTTGTTTGTTTGTTTGTTATAACTTTCTTTGGCATGTACCTAAGAGCCTTAATCTGCTCACTAAGACAACAGAGCACTAAGTTCATGTCTTTGGAAAGCAGAGGTCAACTCCACAATGAGAAGTGAGCGTGAAGAAGAAAAATAAATCACCAGAAGTCAGGGTGGGATGTGTGTCCAGTCTCTGCTGGGGCTTGGGGCTCAGGGCTCAGAGTACCTATTAAAATCCTGTATGTCCCAGAAAGTATTTCAGAACTTTGGTCCATGTTGGAAACACAAGGTGCGACGACCTTTCTTTCCAGACAATAGAGATCAGGGAGTGGGAAGGTTTCACAATGAATATGGTAATTTTTCCCAGAATTGGTATTTTAGATGGAAATATTTAATTGTGGTAATACATCTGTTGAACTTCAAATGAGGAAGATAATAGAGTGGAAAAGGTCAAGTTATTCATCATATACAATCTCTGTTCCCAAAACCACTGCTTACAGCAAAACTGTTCTGGGAGACATTTCTGTACGACTCTTATCTTAGAAGAAGGTAAAGCATAAATAATTTGCATTTTTGTTAAATGCACATTTCCTGGGAAAACACCTACTCATTATCATCATCTTTCCTTGAGTTATCTAAATTTGAGTGAATTACCATCATAAATTAGTTGAAAATCATTTACCTAATTTTTTTCTTATTAGTATTTTGCATTTAATAGCACTTCCTTATCAGACAAGCTTGCTTCAGCTCTTTGTTTTTAATTAATTATTTCAGCTCACCACATACTGGCATCTGATTATATACTTCTTTTTTATTATGAATTGCATATTTCCCAAGGCGTCATCCTGTGGGGCCACTGTTCTGCTTCTGGTTAATGGACTGTGATCATATTTTTGTGTGTGTGGAGCAGGAGGTGAGGGGGCTATGTAAATGGTGGTGAGTCAGCTGGCTTTGGTGCCCTAGGAGGCAAGGTTCTTTGCTCCTGGGGTGGAACTGACTACTTTTCTATTAGCTTCTAGTCTGCCTTCAGATCTACAAAAGGGTAAGAAATGGAATGATTAAGTGATGAGTAAGCTATGCACCTGCTGGATCTGTTATGTTGCTGGTCTAGTCAAGGTTTGCTTACTTCAGACTCTGGTCCCTCTTGGCTCCTTTCTGGCTGGAAAGACAAGAACAGTAAATCTCCCACTGATTCTATGGTACCTGCAGGTCAAATTGAAATACAGGCAGTGAAGGCAGCTGGGGAATGGAATCATTCTTAGAGAATAATCAGTAATAGTAAATCACACCAGACAGTGTGTTCAAGTTAAGGCAAGCTCAGATGCATTCCTTTTCATTCTCTCATTCATTCTGTCTTCTGATTCACACCATCAGCCTCATGCTTCTTTTCAGAACTTCTCAGTGCCCTTGGTAAACAGAGGCCTAGCTGCCCCATGGCTCTCTTGGTTCAAACTGCTGCCCATAAAGTTACAATTCACTCTCTTGTGCCACAAATAGAGATGGGCAAAATTCCACCTTTAATAATCAACTCATTATATAGTTATATATTGAGTATGTGCTGCTTATCACCAACATTTCAGTGAGTTTGGCCATGATGAAGTGTTAGTAGATAGATAGGTCAAATATTTTTTTTTCCTCTTCTCACACTCTGGATCTGTTGCATAACTGATGTTCATATCTGTGTGCATAAGGGACCTGTGGATAGTTATATGACCTAATTGAAGGACTAGAAACAGATCTTCTAAGCACCCATCAAGGTATGACTTGGAACCATTTGGAGCAAAATGTAATGGTAGAAGAGGGTAGAAGAGAAGGTGATGTTTTTTTGAGAATGCAGACTTCAGATTTACTCCTGTACTTCTAAATCATACATAGAATATTGAGACAGTCTTAGCTATCCTATGATTTTTTTTTACTGCATTTCCAACACCGCTTGCCATAGACTCTGTTACAAGGATGCCTATCTGCATTTATTCCTAGCTTTAAGACAAGGAACTGCATAGCACATAACTGAGGGTGCTGTGGGAGTTGAACAACTGTTGAAGTTCTTTCTTTTCAGTCCTAATGTAACTCATGTAAAAAACATGCTTGTACTCATTCATTTACTCCAATTACATTACCAGGCACTGCCAGGGGAAAAGATACAGAGATAGATTACAAATGATCATTCCAAGTGATAGGTGATAGATCTGCTATCATTTCTAATAGACATGTGATAGATAGGTAGGAGGTAGGTAGACAGATAAGTGGATGATAGATAGATAGATAGATAGATAGATAGATAGATAGATAGATAGTCAGATGAGTATAGATGGATGGATGGATAGATAGTTGGATGGATTCATGGGCAGATGGATGGATGGATGGATGGATGGATGGATGCATGGATGGGTGGGTGGATGGGTGGATGGATGGATGGATGGATGGATGGATGGATGAATGGATGGGTTGATGGATGGACAGACAGATAGGTAGATAGTAAAACATCTAGTGGATGAGATGACAAGGACAGTCATTGCTCTCTGTGGAGTCAGAGTAGAAGACTTAGAGATGTGTCCTTAGCACTGTAAGACAGCATGTATAATGGTTAAGGGTCTGGACTTAAGTTCAAACCCAGGTTCTTCTACTTATTAGATAGTTTCCCTGACCACTCAGTGTTAATTTAATAACTTTTAAAGGGGAAATAATATTATTTACTTTACAGTATCTTTCTGAGGAGAAATTAATGTGGCTATTCTCCAAATTTGTTCTGGAGACTCTGGGAAGGGGAGGTCCTGATTTTGTTGAATCAACATTTATAAATTATTTCCCCCTTTACTTTTATTCCCACACTAATTTTGAGTTTATATGCCTTCTCCCTCTTCTTATGGATGATCAGTGGAGTTTTTCTGAAGTCACCTGGCATGTAACATCTCACCACCATGAATGCAGGAGATAAAAGAATCCCAATGTTTTCCATTAAGTAAGATATAAGTGTAACACAAATTGTTAGAAATTCTTATTAATAAAATCAAACCCAGAGCCAAGTATTGGGGTAAATGCTGGAAGATCAGAGAAGCAGAACAAGCCACAGCCACCTCACTTTGCCAGTTCCTCAGCTGATCTTGTTTCCTCAGACTGGAAGCCTCTGAGTCCTCATCCGAATGGATCTCAGCTGAACGGGGCTGCTCAAAGCCTAAAAGCTTAACCAGTTTTAGTTCCTGGTTTTCACTCTTTATAGACCTTTCCGCTTCCTGCCATAACTTCCTGGAATTAAAGGCGTGAGTCACCATGCCTGGCTGTTTCCAGTGTGGCTTTGAACTCACAGAGATCTAGATGGATCTCTGCCTTCGGAATGCTAGGATTAAAGGTGTGTGTGCCACCATTTTCTGGCCTCTGTATCTAGTGGCTGTTCTGTTCTCTGACCCCAGATAAGTTTATTAGGGTGTACAGTATTTGGGGGAACACAATATCACCACATATAAGGTATTTTCAAAAGTCAAAAAAAATCACAATTTGTTTAATATTTTTATTTTAAAAAATACATCCTTTTTATTTAAAATATTTATTATAACATGCAACTCATAACTTTAAATTTTTATGTTGAGTTATTGTTATTACTTTAAACTAGTGAACAAATGAATACATTGAAATTCTCTCATTCTTAATTTCTCATATACAAACATGGCTCACATAAAAAAAGCTCTTGGGTGTCCTCAAGAAAGAATGGGAAAAAGACTTGGAGCAAAGTGTTGGAGAATAGCTAGGAAGAGCATGTTTGACATGCATGGGAAGCACTAAATGTTAACTGCTATTGCTATGGCTGCTGTGAGACCTGAAAGCCCAATTGTCTGTGAAGGGAACTCTGTTGATTACTCAGGGAAGCCAGAGTGGCCAAGGAAGGATTTACTGCCTTACCCAGATTAGAAGAGATGATGTATTCTGCATCTCCAGCCTCCGGAGGTGGCGATAAGTTAACCTGGACATGGACTGTGTTTGCCACATTGTGTTTATCATGAGGAGCTTACAAACAGAGGTGTGAGCGGTGCTGGCATGGAAGGAGCTGAAGAAGAAAATCATCACATAGAAAGACAGCCCTTGGGATAGGATTACAAAGGTTAGCACAAGCCGATAGATAATAAGGGGCAAAAAGACTTTGCTTCTAGAGTCATAGAAGGTTATAATTGAAAGCACATGGAATTATCTTTCAAAGCAACCCTTCTATTGTATGCCACAATTAAACAAGCATTATGAATACATTTTCTGCCCAGTATTTTAGCAATCCTAAAATCCTAAGTGTTGTTATTTTTCCCCTTTAAGTCAAAGGTAAGAATCATATCCATATCCTTTACCAAATCATACTCCTCTATGCCAAGACAGTTGTTACAAACAATTTGGATATATATCTCTCCATGTCTTCTTCTTTATATTAAATGGAATAATATAAAAAAAAAACTATGGCCCTTACCAAATATCAGATATCATTCCAAAACCTTCATCTAGACCACTCATAATCTTCACCAAATTCTATAAGGCAAATTAAGCATTATTTTCTTTCTTTTACTAACTGGATAGGGGAACCTGAGACCCAGGAATACTAAGCAGCTCGCCCAAGGTCACAGAGATAGTGACTACCTTGCTGTCCTTCACTTGGATAAATAGAAAGCTGAGCAGACACACAGGAAGGAGAACACAGAGAAACACAGTTCACAGTGTGTAAGACGAATCTTAAAAGGTCTTATTAATAAAAACAAACCCGGGAGCCACGTATTGGGGCGAACACTGAAAGATCAGAGAAACAGAACAAGCCACACCTCACCTCGCCAGTTCCTCAGCTGATCTTGTTTCCTCAGACTGGAAGCTTCTGAGTCCTCATCTGAATGGATCTCAGCTGAACTGCTACTAAATGCCTAAAAGCTTAAAAGACTCTAGTTCCTGGTCCTCACACCTTATATACCTTTCTGCTTCCTGCCATCACTTCCTGGGATTAAAGGTGTGTGTTACCATGCCTGGCAGTTTCCAGTGTGGCCTTAAACTCACAGAGATCCAGATGGATCTCTGCCTCCCAAGTGATAGGATTAAAGGTGTGTGTGCCACCATTTTCTGGCCTCTATGTCTGTCTAGTGGCTGTTCTGTTCTGTGACCCCAGATAAGTTTATTAGGGTGCACATTATATTGGGGGACACAATATCACTACAAAGTGTTTTAACGTATGTAAATTATTTGTGCATGTTGCTGTCTCCCTTCTCAGTGGCCAGTGGATGCTCACTTTAGTTAATTTGACAGGGCTGCATTCTCGTTAAATAACTGTGCCGTCACTTTGAGGATCAACCTGGGACTCCTCTGAAGCATGCATGATGATGTTTCAGTTTCAGTTTCTCTGTCCACACCACATGTCTTAGTCCATTTGGATTGATAAATAAAACATCAGAATAAATAAAATTATAAACAGAATTTTTTCTCATACTCCTGAAGCGAGGAAGTCCACCATCATGGCAGACTTGATGTCCAGTAAAGGTCTCGTGTCTGGACAGTATATAAAAACCTCTTGCTGTGTTCTTTTAGGTAGAAGGGCCCAGCTTGCCCTCTGCTATCTGCTTTAGGAGAATAGTAATCCCAATCATGAGGGCTCCACTTCCATCATGGAATCAACTTGCAAAGGGCACTTCTCCTAAAACCAGGACCTTGGATGTTATGATTGCAGCTTACAAATTGAATGACATAAGCATTCAAACTATGTCCCTCTACATAATCGTTTTCACACATCTTAATGACTTCTGGTCCTGTATCAGTCCATAACCTAAACAAAAATGACAAATAGACCACAGACCAATGTCAGACTCCCATCTACTCTCCTTCTCGTTACTCATGTCATAAACCTGAAGAGAGAGCCTGCTTCCTTGCTTGGTGGAACTTGGAGTGGAGATGTGAGGGCAATGGGTCCAAAAGCAAGTGTGTCTTCACCTACCAGAGAAGCAGTTTGTCTTAGTAGTAGCAGAGGTTGGTAAAGCCTCCCACATGGCTGGTACCCAAACACTGATCACTTAGGGGACATTCATAGCTATCCTATGCCTCCAAGATGTAGGTGAGAGGGGACACATGTAGTTGTCCTATGCTTTCAGGATGTAGGTGAGAGGCAGGCAACTGCAGTTGAGATCTTTTTATGAAGCAGGAATCCTTGAAGATCTTCCAGGATGGCAGTGTGGGAATTCCAATGTCTTGGACAGGAAAGGCTTGCTGGGAGAAACTGAAGACCCCTTTTGCTTACAGGATAAGAAAACATACTGCATGTGGTATGAAATTCCCAAACAAAAATCAGTTAACATCAAGAAGTTCAGAACCCCTGGAGTTTCAGACAAAGCCCAAACATTCTACATATGTGCTTTTATAAACCAGCCACGAGCCTAGCAAAGATGAGTTCACAGTAAGCAATTCTACTCCACCAGGACAAAGAAATCACCACGAAGGGGAAAGAGGGGGTCTGCATAGATAGCACAAAAGAAGAAACAAACAAAAGCCCAAACCCCCAGAGGATTCAAAATAATAGAACAATATGAGAGGATAAGATAAACTTTTCAATTGCTACTGTAAGATGAGAACTGAGACGCTCAAAGAAAGAAGAGGGAAAACAAACATAAAAAGACACATTTGATGCGTTTCTCTAAGTCAGTCATGGAATCTTTATGGATTCCACTCTTTACCCTACAACTTATTTATGCAGATGGTAGAAGGCTTTAGTTCTATTTTTCTATGTTGCCTAAGTCACTTTGTGGCTACTTCCTTTGTTCGCTGATTTTGAAATGCCAACGCGATCATAATAAATCCCTAAGTAGCCATGTATGTGTCAGTCTACCGCAAGATGCTCTCTGCTCCAAAGACTACTGTTGTACCAATACACTATTTCGATTAATTTAATTTTTAGCTTGTTTTGGTGTTAGGATGGTTTGTTAGAGACTTTGTTTGTAGTTGTGATAAAATGCCTAACCAAAAGCACCTTAAGGAACAAACAGTCTATCCTGCCTTCAAGTGCCAAGGGACACACGGTCCATCGTGGTGGAAAAGTATGATGACTGGGGTGTGAAATAGCTGGGTACACTGGGCCTGCAGTCAGTAAGTAGAAGACAATGGATGCTGATCCTAGCTCCAACTCTCCTTTCTAATCAGAATAGGCTGCCAGCTCATGGAATGGTACCATCCACATTTAGGGTGGGTCTTCTCATCTCATAACATGATCTAGAAACTCCTTCCCAGACGTGCTCCAGAATTTGTTTCCATGGTGATTCTAAATCTCATCAAGTTGACAATCACGATTAACCATCTCCATTAGGAAAATGAGCTTTCATAATTTTTCATACTCTGTAATTTTTTAAAGATTTATTTTTAAATTTTTACTCAGGTATGGGCATGCGTGTGTGTGTGTGTGTGTGTGTGTGTGTGTGTGTGTGTGTGTGTGTGTATCTGCATCTTCGGGGGCAAGAAGGCGTTGGATCACCTGGAGCTAGAGTTACAGGCAGTTGCGA
Organism: Peromyscus melanophrys; assembly: GCA_902168415.1. Lineage (NCBI taxonomy): Eukaryota > Metazoa > Chordata > Mammalia > Rodentia > Cricetidae > Peromyscus > Peromyscus melanophrys. The sequence continues at coordinate 5,715 of CABHPR010103191.1, read as the reverse complement.
GCCTTCAGGTGTGGGTGCTGGGAAGTGAACTTGGATCCTCTGGAAGAGTAGCAAATGTCCTTAACCTCTGAGCATCTCTCCCATCCCCACATTCTGTATTTTTCAAAAGTTATATTCTACTTTCTAAATTCTAGGTCGTGTGTTTTTCCATAACAGGTGTATTAGTTACTGCAGTGTGAGGGACGGAGGATTTCTTTTGGCTCATCATTTGAGGGTCTTTAAGGGCATAAGGGCATGGCAGCAGAAACAACACTCAGCTGTGGCAGCAAGAATAAGAGGCTGCTTGCTCACATTTCAGTGGATCAGGAAGCAGAGATGAAGGTGCTGGCAGTTAGCTGGCCTTCTACTCACCTTTCTACTTAGCCCATGAAATAGTGGCATCCATCATCAGTGATGGGCTTCCTCTTCAGTTAATTCTGTCTAGAAATACTTTCACGGACATACTCAAAGGTATGCTTCACCAAAGCCCTGGGCATATTTACCCATCCCCACTATCCCCACCCCCAGCATGTGTATGTGTGTGTTCATATGTGTGTAAGTAGGGAGCCAGAAGTATCATATTACTTAGGTGCATTTTGGGGTCTCTCACTAGCCTGGAACTTGCTAAGTAGGCTAGGCTGGATGTGCAGAGAGCCTCTGGGAGCCACCTGTCTCTGCCCATGTAGTACTGAGTCTGCCAAGTGTCCACAGCCACGTCTGTCTTTTTATATCAGTTCTGGAAATCAAACTCAGGTTCCAGAGCTTGCAAGGCAAGTATTTTACTTACTTAACTATCATCTCAGGCCCAGAACCTTTTGATCTAAGTTAACAGCAAAGATTAATAATCACCACAAGGGTGACATTGCCACCAAGAGAGGGAAAATTAACTCTTGGGGTGTGAAAACTTGCGTTTTATGCATAAACATCGACTGACATACTGTATGCCTGGAGTATTATTGTTTCACCCAGCTCCTGGGGATGATGATATTATATTAATAATGATGAAGATGATGGTTTTAAAAAAAGTTGGAAAGACATTGTTCTGGATGAATTGTGGAATTAGCTTGTCAATTCTTAATGCTTATTTTTGCAAAAGAAGTCCCTGGAGACCAGAGCGATGACGTGATCTGACCTAGGTTACATTGCAAATTTGGAGCAGATCTTGAGGGGAACGCCCACTCTTGACTTTTAGTTCTACATTCTTCCTACTGCACTGCCGATTTGGGTTGATGCTGGCACCGTGGATACTAAATCCCTCCCAAGTCTTCGAGCAGGGTCTGCATATTGGACAGTTCAGAGCACAGTCTGCCTGTCACTCTACTGAGTCATGGGAAGCCTGAATCTAAATGTACCTGCCAAGGGCCTGGCTCTTCCATTCCCAACCTTCCTTTTCATTTTCAGGTGCTGATTAGTTGACAGGGATGCTAGCTGAGCCTGTTGGGTGAAAGTGGAGTGCTGAAGAACTGGCCAGAAGAGGGGAAAAAAACGTCTTCTGAGATCTGTTGCTCAGAAAACAAGGGTAAGAGAAGGAGATAAAAATAACAGGGAATGAGATCATCACTGCTAATGAAGGAGGGGGTGTAATGAGTGACTGCTGAGACAGAGCTTATTAATCCGGTTTCTTTACACTTCTGTGGCGGTCAGCCTTGACTGTCTACCTGGTTGTTTTGCAGTAATTTAACATCTGGGAAGGAGGTTCCAGAGAGGATTGATTAAGTGGGGAAGACTCACCACCATATGGGCTGGGGGCCCAGGTGGTGGGAAAAGGAAGGAGAGGAGCCTGATAGCACAGGTTCTTCTCTCACTATCTCTTTCTCTGTCTCTCTGCCTCTGTCTCTCTCTTTCTCTCTGCTTCCTGGCCACCGTGTTGTGAGCAGCTCTACACTTTTGTGCCCTAACCATGATGATGAATCACAACTGCTGAGACCATGAGCTAAGATCAAGCTTTCCTAATTACAGCTGTTTTACTCAGGACTTTGTCACAGTGACTGGAAAGTTAACACGCGTATGAATAAGACCTTTCTGGTGATGCACGGACAATGCAAACCAAAGCTTTGCTTTCTCACAACAGCTGCGGTTCTCTTTCCCATTGGCTCACACCCCTTAGAATGTCCGCTAACTAACAGTGCTTTGTACTTTTATTTATTTATTTGTATTGTTTTTTTTTGAGACAGGGTTTCTCTGTGTAGTTTTGGTGCCTGCCCTGGATCTCACTCTGTAGACCAGACTGGCCTCGAACTCACAGAGATCTGCCTGGCTCTGCCCCCTGAGTGCTGGGATTAAAGGCATGCACCACTGCCACCCAGCTTTTTGTTTATTTTTTACTGAGATTGGAGCTTACCTTTTTTCCCAGATTGGCTTACAACTCCTGAATTCCAAGGCTCTTCCTGCCTCAGCCTCCTGAGTGACATGGATCACTGTCCAGGGATATTTGTCTGTATCTAGATAGCTATATACCTTCATCTATACTTTCATTGCATCTAATTCTGCTGCTTCTGTTTCTTCAGGAAGGAGCAACAGTGAGGGAAGAAAGCTGAGGAGAAGGGGCAAGTTTATTTGCTTACCAGATGCCATCTGTGAATCTCTTTTGGTTGTTAAATGTCCTTTGTCATACCAGGCTGTAATGACTCCTTTTGTGATATCTTTATAGTGTTTTAGAAAGCCACTCATGATCCTTACAGACTAAGATCCTAACCACATTCATGGCTCCTCTCCTCTCCTCTCCTCTCCTCTCCTCTCCTCTCCTCTCCTCTCCTCTCCTCTCCTCTCCTCTCCTCATCTCTTCTCTTTTTTTCTTTTCTCTCTCTACCATGCTAGAGAGCCAGATAGACCCTATCTGGTAATTTCCATGGCTTTATATGCACTTCTGTGTAGTCCTGCATGGTAGCAGAGTTGAGTCTGAATATGGATGAAATGGTGGTATATCACTTCTGAAGTTGGGGTATAAAACATATTGCAGCCTCCTTCTCCTTCCCCGTCTCAATTTCAAAGCCAGCTGCTATATTGTAAGCAACCCTATGGAAGGAGCACATGGGTGGGAGCTGAAGTTCTCTATATAAGCCTTACGAATGAGTCTGACTACAGACCCTATAGTCCCAGTCAACCTTTCGGATGACTATAGCATACAACATGCACATCCACTGCAGCCTCCTGAGATTCTGGACTGGAATTGCTCAGCCCTGAGCTGATCCCTGATTTCTGCCATTAGTTGCATAAGATGGTAAATATTTGCTATTCCACACTACTAAATTTTAAGATAATTAGCCACTTGGTGATAGACAACTAATATACTTCAGTTCTGGCCCTAGGAATAAATGCTGGGGGTTGCCTCATCTCTGAGATCAGACCTGTTAGGGTTGGTTATCTCATGAGAGGTCTAACCTGTCATTCTCCAGAAGTATCCATTTAATCCAAAGAAAGCATGAATCCTTGTCCTGATCCATTCAGCAGTGCAAGTGCATCTGACTCTGGCCCTCTCTCTTCCCCTTGACCCCAGAGAGACAATGGCAGTCCAAGAATTTCCATGTGCCCCATTTGGGGGTGAGCTGTGTGTTGGTTGTATAGAGTAACCATAAGCCACATAAACTTTGTGACTTAAAGCGAAGAACCTTATAAATGTATAATTAATTATTTGAAACTGCAAAGACTTGACTTGCTGAGTGTAGGTGGGATTGAGGTCCATCACAGGATGGAGTGGAAAATGTTTCCTCTTCTCTGTGCTTCCTGGTGGATCTAGGCCTCCCTTGCCTTATGACTCCAGTCTTTGCCTGCATCTTCACAGGCTTACTCCACATCTCTTCTCCTGTCTCTTATAATGGCACATACTCTTGGAGTTAGTCCTACCTGGGTAACCCAGGATGTCCTCATGACCTGATCTGAATTACACCTGCAAAGATCCCTTTCCTAAATGAGACCACATTCCCAAGTTCTGGTAATTAGGATGTGGCTACATCTTTGGGGTAGCTTCATTTCAGTGATAGTTCTTTTCTCTCAACAATGACCCAAGTGTCAAGAAAAAAAATATTCTGATCACTCTTGTGTCCCCCAACCTCCTCTAACTTGAAGAAGCTATTAACCCACTCTCTAGCTTTTGCCTTTCATTTTGTCAGAAGTGAGTGTTGTGTGTAAGGAAAAACCAACCCTATCTTCTACAGTTTGCCTCTTGGCCTAGTATAGCTAGTCATAGTCATTCTTTCACTGTTAAACTTGTTCTAAGTTGGGATAAGTTCCACAGGCCATCATAATTAAGGTTTGTACTGGCATTCAACACATCTTGCATCTCAGCAGCTGGCATCTTTCTTTCTTGTCTTTGGATCCTTAGGACTCAAACATCTACAAGATGACAAAATAAGTTTTATTTCACATGCAGTTACAGTTATTATTAATATTCATTACCTTAAAGGTGGGTGCTTCAGGGTTTTGAAGCAATGTGATCACGTAATGAGTATGTGTCATGAGGAAGAAGAAAGGGAGAAAAGGTGAGTGTTTCAGAAGCTGTCTCTTTAAAAAGCAAGGCTGGAAAGATCTAGTCTGAAGATGTGTCAGGAATCATGAGCAAGAACCATCACCCCAACAGTCCTCTAGCATCTGGAATTATAAAAAGAACATTTGCCAGTACCCAACCTATGGAGAGAGGGCAGGGCATTTGTGGCACTTAAGGCAGAGCCACCAATTCTATACTTCTTTCTCAGATTCAGGTTCAAACCAGGCCTACCTGTCAGGACTGGGAACAATCCAACAACCTGAGTGATGTCGACTCAGTCAAAGCCACTAATCTAGGGAAAGATTATCTCTTCATGGGATAGACTTGTGGACTCCACTCATGAGATTCAGACATCATATTCCTAAGAGCCAGTCTGAGCAGGTGAGCCCGGGGTGGGAGGGAAAATGGGCATGGTTCATGGTCTGAAGCACAGAGTCCTCATTTACAGAGTTTTAAACGTATTTGTTTGATTGTCATACTTTAGCATCAGCTTTATTCAAGTTCCTGGAAATTTGCTGTCTCTTTCTGTCTTGATTGCTTCCTGTTTGATAAGTGTGCTGTATCCATTCTTGTTGCTAATCTAGGTGCCGATAATCACTTCTTCAATTGTGTAGTCACTACTCAGGTTCCAGACGTTATCTCAAATTCCACCATGTCTAAAACTTCATCCTCACAACAGGCCACTCTTCCCAAGGTGGAGTGCCCCAACCCTTTCTGCTGCTTTGCCCAGGGTGAATACACTTTCTTGGAGTTGTTTGTTACACAAGAATCATATCTGCTTAGGGTGACTTATTTGTGTCTTCACTTCTAGACCCCAGGCACTTTCCAAAGAGCTGGAAGTGGCAATTTCGCTGTCTTACCAATATTCACCCTGAGAATCTGGTGAACAGGCAGGACTCAGTAAAGCTTCGTAGAAAAGCCAGTGACATGTGTGGTTCTTGTCTATTTTTCTGTTATAGACTCTTGGCTGGTGACAAAATCTGAGAACCTAGGTCAATACAGTCATAGTCACCATGAAGGCTCAATCACAAATTCTGGGCTAACCTCTACTCTGTTGGTCGATTATTTAGCATTTGCCAGCATCTATATTCTAAGATTCTAGGAACTTGGAAGCCTCTGAATGGCATTCTCAGAATGTCACTCTCAGTATGTCTAGCTGCAGTACAAAAATCAGGCAAATGCAATGAGATATTATCAAAACCCCCAAATAATAAATGATGTGAATTTTTGTTGTTGGTGTTTTTTTTTTTTTT
>CABHPR010103187.1:0-30644 GCA_902168415.1 Peromyscus melanophrys | reverse complement strand
GGGGGGGGGGGGAGCATATTTATGTACTCCAGGTAGTAACTGATCATCTGAAGTGGGGGGGGCAGATTTATGTACTCCAGGTAGTAACCTATAATCTGAAGTATGGGGGGGCAGATTTATGTACTCCAGGTAGTAACCTATCATCTGCAGTATGGGGGGGGGCACAGATTTATGTACTCTAGGTAGTAACCTATAATCTGAAGTACAGCTGGCCAAGATTTCTCCAGTTCTAGAGGCTCTCTGTTCACTCTGCTTTTATTGTGCACAAGCTTTTTAATTATATGTGTTCTCATCTGTCAACTCTGTAGAGCTATTTCCTGAGGTTCTTGGGTTGTAATAAAAAAGTTCTTGCTTATACCTATATCCTGAAGTATTTTTCCCCTGATACTTTCAGTTTTTCATGTTTTAAATTAAGATCTTTGATCCATTTTGAACTGACTTTTTTTGGGGGGAGGGAGCATTTCGAGACAGGATTTCTCTATGAAGCCCTGGCTATTCTGAACACACTTTGCAGACCAGGCTGGCCTTGAACTTGGAGATCCACTTGGTCTGCCTTCCAAGTGCTAGGATTAAAGGCATGCACCACCACTGTCAGGCTGAACTGACTTCTGAGCAGGGTGAAAGATACAGATCAAATTTCATTCTTCTGAAGGCAGATATCCAGTTTTTCCAGAAGTATCTGTTGAAAGGCTGTTTTCTAATGCATGTTTCCAGCTTTGTTAAAAATGAGGCGTTCAGGGCTGGTGTGATGGCTCTGCAGTTAAGAGCACTTGTTGCCGGGCCGTGGTGGCGCACGCCTTTAATCCCAGCACTCGGGAGGCAGAGGCAGGCGGATCTCTGTGAGTTCGAAGCCAGCCTGGGCTACCAAGTGAGTTCCAGGAAAAGCGCAAAGCTACACAGAGAAACCCTGTCTGGAAAAACCAAAAAAAAAAAAAAAAAGAAAAAAAAAAAAGAGCACTTGTTGCTCTTGCAGAAGACTCAGGTTCATCTTCCAACACCCTCATAGTGGCTCACAACATCTGTAACTAGTTAATTTCAGAGGTTCTGATGCCTTCTTCTGACCTCTGAGAGCACAAGGTACACAAATAGTACACATATATACATACAGGTAAATAAATTATACACATAAAATAATATAAATTATACACATAAGATAAACTGAACACATAAGGTAAAATAAACAAATCTTATTTTTTAAAGGTTTAATGAGGTGTCTACAGCTGTATGGGTTTATTTCTAGGTCTATTATGTTCTACTGGTCTACATGTTTGTTTTTGTGGAAGCAGCATGCTGCTGTTTCACTATGGCTGTGTGGTATAGTTTGAGGCCCGAAAACATGATGTCTCTGGCAGTATTCTTTTGCTTAGGATTGCTTTGGCTATCCATAGTCTTTTGCATTTCCCTATGAATTTTAGGATTTCCCACCCTCACCCCCCGGTTCAATGGAGAATTTCCCTGGAATTTTAGTGAGGACTGCATTAACTATAGATTATTTGAGTAGTCTAGCCATTTTCACAATGCCGTCAATTCAGGAGCACAGGAGGTCTTTCCATTGCCAAGTGTCTTCTTCAGTTTGTTTTTATGGTATCTTAGGTTTTCACTGCAAAAACTATCATATATGGGATATTCTTCTAATTTCTTTCTCAGCAAGTTTGTTACTACTATATATAAAAGTTACTGAGTTCCATATGTTAATTTTGTACCCTGAAACTTCCTGCAAGTGTTCATCAGAGCTAAAGGTTTTCTGGTTGGAGTCCATGGTGTCTTTTAAACACGGACTAATGCTATCTGCAAATAAGGATAAATTTAACTTTTCCTTTCCAGTTTTAATCCTTTTTATAACTTCTCTTGTCTTATTACTGCAGCTAAGACTTGAAGCACTATAATAAATAATGGTGGAGTGGGCACCCTTGTCTCATTCAGACAACATGTTTCAAAAAAACTAGAACACTTAAAATCTAAACGGAACCATGAAAGATCCTGAATAGCAATCTTGAACAAAAATAACAAAGACTTTTCACAAAAGCACCAATAACATACACTAGGACTGCTGTAACCTCAACTAATTACTGACAGATGAGTGGATTATTATTCAGTCCATAAACACAACAAATTTTTGTCATTTGAAGGAAAAGAAACAACTGGAAATAAGTCAGACACGGGAAGACTCAAACTGAACATTACTACACAGGATGATACACAACAGACAAACGAGGTGGAAACAGCAGTTACCACACCAGGGGTGAACAAACAGTGGCTGGGGAACAGAGGTACAAATGGACAGGAGGAATAACTTCTAGTTTCTGTAATTATGGTTGACAAACTATTGCACATTTCAAAACAGAAAGTGACAAGGATTTTTCAGTGTTACCAACATACGATAACCATTTGTAGTCAATAGGCCAATTATCTTGATCCAATCGTTATAAGTTAATTGTATGAACACTGTACCCTATAAATAACTACTCAATCACCAAAAAATTTTAATTTAAAGAACTGTTTTCAGATCATATGTAAACTAAAATGTATAAAACAGATGTATAAAACCAAAAGTAATTAATGTAGAGAAATTAAGGTATTTTCTTACAGAATAAGGGTCAGTGCCTAGTTCAGCTTTTAGAACAATTACAGTCTTCAGCTCAGTGCACATCCTTACACACACAGGAAATGGGGAAGAGAAGGGAAGGGTTAATAAACACTGACCATAAATTCTAAGTTGCCTCAACATTCTGGAAAAATCAAGCCACTCAATTCAGAAGGTACCAGGTTACACTTCCAATCATGTTTAACCCCACCTACCTGATTTTTAGTGCCATCACTATTATTTATGAAAGTTCACAGAATCAATCCCAGAGAAAACATTTGATATGAGAGCAACTATTCTATCATATCCACTTCACGTCAGCGGATATAAAGTCAAACCAACTCTAAAAATGACACTGACCTTGGCAGGAAGATTCCGTGGAGTTCGGGTGACCCAGGCTGTATCTTCCGGTCGGATAGTTTCACACGGAGGTTCCTGGTCTTGCGCTCCGTCCTCACTGCTTTTTACAGTCCTTTTCCCATCGAGAGACACATAGCCATTGTCAGTCTCAGTTGACTTGTCAATGGAATTCTTTGCTTTCTTTGACCTAAAAACAAAAATATATTGAAATGTCATGTGTACTTAGCTTATTCTGGATGGGTTGATAGAAATTAAAATCTGGTGCTAATTATATCAAGTGATATTTTTCAAAATCTTAGTGGCTATCCCCTCCTTTTTTTTTAAGTAAATGAGAAATAATATCAGATAAAATGACCATTCAACTTAAAATCCAAGTTCAGTTTATGTGGTTATGAGGTCTTACAAATAGCAACCCACAAAGAAAAGTCCTAATTTAACAAATAATTCTTAGTCTGGTCTTTGAACGATATCTAGAATGAAAAATTTGCCCAATTTGTTAGTGTTAATATATTTTAAGCATTTATTTTAAAAAGATTCTTTGTAAATTCAGAGAAGTTATAATTAGTGACTTAATAATAATCCCAAATATTTTACCTTTGGTATATGCAAGTACTTTGATAAGTTCCTTTTAATGTACAACAGAAACATAAAGCCTTTGTAGCAGAAAAATTTATAAAAAGGAACACTTAATCAATAAGGTTATATAAATCTGGCAAAAGCAAAATGGAGAACATAAAATTATGTTTCGCCTACCAAAAGAATCCCTGGGAAAAAATAATCAATGACCATGTTATTTATGGAACCTACAAGGCCAGAATTAAGGATATTAATCTATAGGAATAAAATATTTATAAACTACAGTGGAGGAAATAATAATTTTTAACAGGCAAATGTCTTAGGAGTCTTAAACGACGATAGGTGAAAGTAGCTACCAAGAGAAACCTTTAGTAAGATATAAGTCCCACAGAAAAGAAAGTGTGCTCCATGTAGATTACGTCTATCATAAAAGACAATTTAAAAGCAATTTTACTTAAAAATTCTCCCCTTGAATTTTTCTAGAGCATACTTTATAGGAAAAGAAAAATAAATTAGTATAGTGCTTTCATGTAGACAGCGTTTTCAATGCTCTACATTCCAGTGACACAGTTTCATGGGAATCTATCTGCTCATGAACTGAGCAGAAGGAGGGCAAGATGACACACGGGTCCTGAGAGGGAAAAGAGACTCAGTGGGAGATGCTACAAAAGGGTGGAGGTAACAGGTGGGTGGCAGAGCAAGTGGGATAAAGAATCTACTCAAACATTGTTCAAAAAGCCAGCAGACTTTGTATGCTAATAAACTTTTTTGTTTGTTTGTTTGTTTGTTTTTCAAGACAGGATTTCTCTGTGTAGCTTTGCACCTTTCCTGGGACTCACTCTGTAGACCAGGCTGGCCTCGAACTCACAGAGATCTGCCTGGCTCTGCCTCTCGAGTGCTGGGATTAAAGGCATGCGCTACCACCACCTGGCAAACTTTTTAAAATTAATTTTAATTAGCTAAAAAGTCTCGAGAACTAGGTGGATCCTTAAAACTCACCTATTGTAAATGCTGATTTTGGATCAAGGAATAACACAAAGTTACAGGTGAAATAATGTAGTCAGTTTGAAGCCAACTACAATACAAAAACAGTCCCTAAATATGAGATGATTTATGTTCTTCACAGTACTTCCAGTGTCCTTTTCAGAAACTACCTATTAGGATTTTGTCTAACAATTCTGCCAAAACAGAAAGTTTTTGTCTTACACAGAGATGCCCCTCTCCTTCCTGCTCTTCTCCTGTAGAACTCCTAATAGAAACAGGCAGACTGTATTTCTATATGCCCTATACGGTTCCAATACTTCATATTCAGAATACATATCCAGAGAGTTGCAAGACTTAAAAAGCCCAACATAACGCTCTCTATGTGATCCCCAGCAACATGGAAATCCAAGAGAAAATGAGCCTTAGATTGAAGATGATCGAGACAATAGGTTATGGTGGAGTGGGGGGGGACGGGGACGGGACGACATAGGAATCAAGGAAGGGCATGAAGGTACCTTGTGCCTTCTCAACCTAGGAAAGAATATTATGTTATCAAGGAATCCCTTACTTCTCTTTAACACTATACACTATGCAAATGTTGATTAAAAAAAGGGAAGTGACCTGAAATTCAAATAAAGTCATAGTATGTTGGAGATGTATTCCTGAAGGCTGGTGGAAACTAAACTGATCGAGAAGGGAAAGAAAGACAACTAGGAAGTAGATACTTGAATGAGACAGAAATCAAGGTGAGTGTACCTAAGGAGACAGAATCCTAAGAGCATCAAGTTACTAAAGACACACGTCTGGGAGCCAGTAAGCAAGGAAGCAACAGTAGCTGAGAACATCAGAGTGAAGTGGAACTCCACTGGAGCCCAGCGATCTCCTAGTCAGAACGCTTTTTCCTAAGATGCACAGGGTAAAGTAGGGAAATGAGTGCCAGCAGAACACACTCCACATAATACCTTCTAGTCACATATCAACACCTCCCTTCCTTTACGCTCCTTCCCAATTTCTGAGTTGCTTTTTCTCAGAATATTGTGACACTGAGGAGATGCCTAAGATTAGTAAGTTACTAAGCGTTGGTAGCTCTTTGATGTTTCTTATTAACCAAATGCAGATAATTCACTAAACTAGCTGTAATGGTAAGAAGAAAAATAAAAAATGTAAGCACCACCTTTGCAGCTAAAAATACAAACAGGCAGTCTGGTGCTTGAAAGGCTAGAATAGAACAGCAGAGGAAGCCGGCAACAACCAGTGATGGCTAATTTGGGGAACAGCGTGAAGGCAGAATGCCATACGCATCCTGGTAGACCAGAAGACAGGATGCACACAGAAGATTCACTGTGTATAAACATACTGAGAATAATGCCAATCAGGGTGATGCTGATGAAGGAGATACAGAAACAGAAAAAAGAATGTGACTGGAGAGATGGCTCAGTGGTTAAGAGCAATTTTTGCTCTTCTAGGAGCTGGGATTAGATGCCAGCACTCACAGGGCAGCTAACTGTCTGTAACTCCAGTTCCAGAGGATTGAGTGCCCTCTTCTAGTGCCTCTGTAAGCACTGCATGCAAGCTGTGCACAGACATGCATGCAAATAAAACACCTGTACACATTTAAAAAAAAAAAAAAAGGAAAGAAAAAGAATGCACTGAGTGGTATTGGGGCTTGGAGTATCACTGAAAATTCATAGCTAGCACACAAACGTGTAAGCAGGTACAGAACTATACCTATTTCACATATTACAATAGGCATTCTTTATCTAAATAGGTGCAGAGTTGAATAGCACACCCTTTAGTAGTTTTATCCACTCTGAGCAACCCACTAGCATCTTGCACCCAGATTTTGGTTTCTGAACATCATTCCCCCTGAAGAAATGGCTGATTTCAGGGCTGGAGCTGAGGATGCACAAGCTGAATCAGGAATATTCTGGTGTTAGTTCAGAAGATAGTACGGACTTGTTAAAAAGCCAAGAAAACTGCTCAGAGGTCCTCCACTGATCAAATTTAGGTCAATTAAGTCACTGAAATAAATGATGAGGTAGTAACAAAACAGAGATTCCTGAGTAAACAAGTAAGGAAAGATGTCACCTTGAAGCAAACTGCCAGCTAAAAACTGAAGGAGTAGTGATGGAGTGGGAAAATAAGCGTATAAAACACTGTAATTCAGACAAAAATGAAAGGCTACTCAACCAAGAAAGTGAAAGTTATACAATAATAGATTACTGTCATGTCATGTGTAACCTTTTATCCTTCTCCCATCATTTCTCAATGCTTCATGTTCTCTCCTGTGGTCCCTTACCTCATTTTATAGTCTATATCCACTTTACAATCCCTTACTTACATTCACATAAATTTCAAAAGTTAGAACCCACATATGAGACAGAATATGCAATTTTTATCTTCTGAGATTGGGTCACCTCACTTAATATAATCCTTTGAACTTCCATCCATTTTTCTCCATATGTCATTATGAAAGAATGGCACTTTTCGTTATCCACTCTTCTGTTAACAGACATGTGGATGACTCCATTTCTGCTACTGTGAAATAATGCAGCTATAAACATGGATGTTCAAGTACCTTTATGAGATGAGGTTACATTCTTTGAAAATATGCCCAGGAGTGGTACAGCTGGATCACAGAGTAATTCTATTTTTAATTTTGCAAGGAACCTCCACACTGATTTCCATAGTGGCTGCACTAACACTCTCATCAACCGTAAAGAAGGGTTCTTCATTCCCCACAGACTTGGAAGCATTTGTTGTTGTCTGTGTTCTTGATGATGGCCATTCTGACTGGAGTGAGAGGGGAACTCAGTGCTGTTTTAGTTTACCTTTCCCTAGTGGCAAAGGATGCTGAATTTAAGAATAAAAATAATTGGTTATTTGTTTCTTCTTTTGAGAACTGACTGGTCATTTCATGGAATTTACTGACTGGCAGTTTTATGTTGGTGTTTTATTTTTGTAGAACTTCATATACTCTAGGCATCAACCCCTGTGGGAGGATTAACTGGAAAAGGTTTCTCCAGGTCTGTGGGCTATTTGCTCTGACAGTTTCTCTTGCTAACCAGAAACTTTCTTATTTCATATGGTTCCATAAATTAATTATTGGAACAACTTAAAGAAATTACCCATTTTCCAAGAACTAATTGTACCCATCGCCTGTTAACCTCACTTTGAAGTCCACCTGAAATATAAACGAGGTCACACTCCTTCACAGGGCACTTCTAGCATCCACCTCTGTCCTCTTTATATTTATATCATATTATATATTTATATTTATAGTACTCTGTCTTGGTGGATTATATGCAACTCACCTCTACTAGGCCATCAGGTTCAGTGTTTTATTCCCAGCAAGTAGCACAATACCTAGTCTGACTAGTACTTAATAAATATGGTTTTTATTAAGAAGTAAAATCAGCTATTTTATGGATTGGATTTTTAAATAGAAAAAAATCTATGCATAAAAAATGCATAATCTCACTGCCATGGCCAAGGTTCACAGTCCTACCTCTTTATAATTTGTGGATGGTGAGACATGTAGAATTTTCTACAATGCTTATGTTTGGTACTTAAGATGAGGAAGTCCTGTGTCAAAGCTCCTCAGGGGAGGGGGAAAGAACCTTAAAAATACACTAGTTTAATAACATTACTTCCTTTGGGAAATAAGTGATTATACTATAATAAATCATAAAACGAATACATTTTTCATATTGAAAACTTTAACCCACAAGTTGGTACAGCTTTTAAAAAACTTGCTCATAGGATCAGCCCTGTCTACAGTCTAGTGTGTTCACAAAGCTGAATGAGCTACCTAGCTATGCCCATCAACAGCCTTAGCAATCTAGGGCAGACTGACAAGCAGACCTCCTCTAGTCTGTAGAAGACAGCTGAGCTCCTGCTTCACAGTGTAAGTGACTCAACTACAGCTGTATTCAGGCCAAACTTTAACGCCTGTACTGAAATTTTCTGGTGGGACTGAACTTAAGTTATGCAGTATGCTTAATTCTGTAAATAAAATCAATGTATGAAATATTTAACTTTCATTTTAGTGTTATAAACAATAAATAGAGGTGTATACCTCCACATACACACTCACCTCTGCGGTGCTAGATATCCAACCAGGTTCCTGCCCACATTCTAAGCAAGTGCTCTACCACAGAACAACAGTAACAACACTAGACAAAAGTCCAAAAAGTAGATCAATCCAGCATGTTAACTAACATGTGGTCTATGTCTCATTCTAGTAACCGTTTTTAATTCACCAAATCTATTATATAAGTTATTTTCAAAAACAAGAGCCTAGTTCCTATTTGTTGGCCTGCTTTTTAGTAGTAGCACGATAGTTAGATCTTAAAGGCTATGAAAGAGAATTGAGGATTTACTGGAATTCTGAAATAGTTATTGAGTTAAAGAAATACAAACTCAAAATCTAACATTTCCTATTTAATCTTTTCAATTGAAGCTATTCCTAATGGAAACAATTCAATGAATTAAAGTACTAAAACTTAGGAATTTAGGTTAATTTCTGTATTTTTAAATTGACAGTTGAGTTTAAGCTGTTTTATTTTAAGGACAAAATGTATTTAGACATAATAATGTAAGACTTAAAAAACACCTTTTCATTCTAACCTCTAGAAAGCCCTATCAGTCCCAGAAGTTAAGCACTGTGCTGCTTTTATCCCTTCTTCTGTGGGTCACATCGACTCAGACACTACGTAGAAATAGCCAGCTTCTCCACCTGTCACCAGAAAGGACTCTGAGTCTCAGATGCGATAACAGCACTACTCCTGCAGTCAATTACCAAGCTTCAAAGAACAGGGCACTAGGATTTCAGAATTCTGCACAGGACTTCTAAAATTAACATTTCTCCCAGGACCTGTTTGTCATATGTTGGCAAACCAAACCCTAAGGGAGACAGTGGAAAGTGCTTCACGTTTTAAAGTACTTAGGTGTACAGTTGTAATAACTAAACAGAGTCAGTCCCAAGGGATTTGGACACTACAGTATCAATGACTAGCTCTCCTAGCCATTTTCATGCTATGGACCAACAGAAGGAAAACTGAAGTCTAGGTCTCATTTGAGTGGAAAAACAAGGTAAACTTCTAAAGAAACTAATCTAAATGCTGTCCAGAATACAACAATATCAATTATAGAAATCAAAACAACTAACAGATTCCCTGATAACTAAATATATCTACTTTGCTATTTACAACTGCTCATCTGAAAGTCTTGAGAAATACTTAAGAAACCAACTTTGCAGTAATTAAATTTTTGCATATCATGAATGAAAATCTGTTAAAATAAAGAATCAAAACAAGAGAGTAGAAAAAAATAGAGCCCAAGTTAAAAACAAATAAAAAACAAACCCCTTTTTAAGGGAACAGACAACTGGAACAAGTGTCATGTAACTTCTGACTACCAAAATAATTTAGGAAATCATTCCTAAAAAGTTATTAACAGTAAAAATAAACACAGGATACATTTGCTTAATTTAACGCATGATAAACTTTATCATAAAAGCACAAATACAAACTAATGAAAATTTGTGAAGTAGTTAGCAAAAGCTAGTGAAGTTATTAGCAAAGTTATTGTCTTAAAAAAGGAAATAGTTATTTTCAGTATCTCTTTTCTGAATTTATTAATTTAATACCTTCAAGAACATCCACAGCTGTTTAACTAGTTTTCTGGTTTATGCTATACCATGTGTATGTATGTGTATATCATAACTCTTAACTGTTTGAATTAAGTATTCAAAGTATTAATAATATAATATTGAGCTAGGTTTAATTTACTTTTGAAGTCTGCTATAAATATTTTTTCCTATTTGGTCAATACTCATTGATGGCACAAAGGATACAAAAACCCAGTGAATAAATGAAGAACTTTAGACTGTAGTAAATAGTTTATTCACTTAACTCATAGTGTGCTGTGGGATGGTCTGTATGTCAAACATGTTGCTTATTGGTCAATAAATAAAACACTGATTGGCCAGTGGTCAGGCAGGAAGAAGTATAGGCGGGACAAGGAGGAGAGAATTCTGGGAAGTGGAAGGCTGAGGATACACTGCCAGCCGCTACCATGACAAGCAGCATGTAAAGATGCCGGTAAGCCACGAGCCATGTGGCAAGGTATAGATTTATAGAAATGGATTAATTTAAGATAGAACAGTTAGCAAGAAGCCTGCCACAGCCATACAGTTTGTAAGCAATGTAAGTCTCTGTGTTTACTTGGTTGGGTCTGAGCGGCTGTGGGACTGGCAGGTGAAAGAGATTTATCCTGACTGTGGGCCTGGAAGGAAAACTCTAGCTACAATAGTGCTTATATCAAATAATTTTAGAAAATTGAGGTAGATGTAAAACAAAAAGTAATATAAGTCACATGGTTTATTAAAGCAAATTCTGACCTACAATACTGATACAACAATGAACTAATTAACAGAGTAAAATAATACTTAAGGAAAAATTAAAAAGTCAAGAAATCTTAAAAAAAAGGAAAAAGAAAAAAATGTATTTAGTTGGGCAGTGGTCGAGCACACCTTTGATTCCATCATTCGGGAGGCAGAGGCAGGCAGATCTCTGTGAGTTCAAGGACAACTTAGTCTACAGAGCGAGTTCTGGATGACACAGAGAGACCCTGTCTCTCGGAAAAACAAAGAAGGAAGAAAGAAAGGAAGACACACACACACACACACACAGAGAGAGAGAGAGAGAGAGAGAGAGAGAGAGAGAGATCTTCACTACACTTTGCTAGTATATGTATATATTCATTCCCATGGAGAGAAATGTATTTACACATAACCCCAAATAAACTTTATCCCGTTTCTCCTTAAACTATAGCACTTTGGTTATGAAAATAAAATGTGTAATGAGGCTGAAATATTGAAAAGCATTAACATTGACTATCTACATTAGAGCATTTTTATGTCATATACAGCCTTGAACAAATACAAACCCTGATAAAAAGAAAGCAGCATGCCAGAGGTCTCTGAAGACAGCGCCAACACTGTAGGAAGCGCCTGCGCCGTGGCTCTGGACCACGCCCTCCTGGGTGTTATCTGTCGTACTAGACCCATCTCCTTCCCTATGGACTTCCAAATGGGCTGCTTTTCTTAATTTCCTTCATCAGAAAAGATTGAGAGTGGAAGGCAGGTTAAAATTTTCACAACCATTTTCTCAGTAGCACATTCCAAAATGTACAGAACAAACACAGGAGCTTATTAACACACAATGAAGTTCAAATGTACTGGACAGAATTTAAACCATCGATCAAGTGCATATTTCAAGTTCAATTTCTATAAATACAAGGATACTGTTACTTGGTCATACTTACACTGACAGCCAATGTACACACTATTATATGGATTGTACTGGAAAGATACTTACAAAAGCATTCCTTCCCTATGTGAATGTTACTTCTCTGTAAATGAAGAAAACTTTAGATTGGAGAGAATCATATGCTAATTAATAAGCAAAGTTATTTACCTAATGTAGATATTACCTATCAAAAAGGAGATGGACTTAAATCTCCAAACCTAAACTTCAAATATTACAATGTCTTAGCAATAATATTCAAAAGAAGTATTGTCCCAAAGCATTTTTAAAACAGAACTGCATTGTGCTCAGGAGCCAGTAGGAAGACTTACTCTATTGATTCATCAGTAGGCACTATCAAACAGCTTCAAATAACATGCAATAAATAGCCTTTTTTTTTTTCTTGGCTGTATTTTTGCCAAAGAATGTTAGAAACAGAAGATCTAAGTAGTAGAATTTAATTCATTCCACCTAACGTTTGTCTCCTATATTGGTAATGCTAACTAGAAATGAGCCTCAAGAAAAACAAACAAACGAAAATGAGTACACAAGAACAAACCCCACAGACATGTGACACTGGTTTCACATACAGAAAACTGGTCACCTGGCAACTGGTTCCAGAGCTTAGGTTTTATCTGAAAGAGCAACTTTGTACAGTACATTATATTCTATGAAGTTAAGAGCAGTTAAGAACAATCCCAAGGGCTGTAGAGGCTTCAGTGGTTAAGAGCACTTGCTGCTCCTGAAAAGGACCTAAGTTCAGTTCCCAGCACCCACATCCGGAGGTTCCCAGCCACCTGCAACTCCACCTCCAGGGGATCTGATGCCTTTTCTAGTCTCTATGGGCACCTGCATACATGGGTGGGCACACAAACACACAGACATGTACATATGCATGCACGTGCACAGATAAAATCCCATATCCAAACAATAGATCTCTAGAAAGATCACTTCTGACAAGTAGTACCTTCTTCTTTTACCGCCTGTGCTTAGAGGAGGTTTGGGTGTTCTTGTTGAAACGATCTGGCAATGCACAGTTCCCAAGAGCAGCATCAGCCATATTGGCCCAACGACTTCAGTTAGAGGTATGCCATGTGGGCTAGGAGTGGAGCAGTACAGTACTACTGCAGCAACTACAAAAGGAGAGAGAGATACATGTATTACACATCTGTAGTCACCTTTCCAAAACTCAAAAAATTGTTTTTATAACACTTCTGACTAAATTCTTTTCCTAAATTTAAAGTGTTACTCCATGTTGGCAGGAGTGGTGGCGCACACCTTTAAATGCAGCACTCAAGACCAGAGGCACTCAAGATCTCTGTGAGTTAAAGGGCAGGCTGGTCCACAAAGTGAGTTTCAGGTCAGCAGGAAAATACCATGAGATATTGTCTCACATACACACTACCACCACCACCACTACTCCATACAAGCTCTTTAGACTATTAATATTTGCACTGTTCAACCATGGCATTTATTAGTAAATACAATCTTGGAACAAGATAACACTTAACACTAAAATACACACACTCAACTTTATAATGACTGTATGAATGAATTCAAATCTAAGGTCGTTTTTGGTTACATTACAATAAAAAAAATCACACTTATTTCAAGTACATTTATTCTGTAACACATAATAAGAAGTCTTTTAGTAAGTGTCTAATAAAGCTACAAAAGGCTTGGTTTCTAGCCCCTGAGAGAGGGCCTTGTGTATCTCAGGTCAGCCAGAAACTAAGCAGACAAGGATGACCCCGACCTTCCAAGTCACCTGCCTCTGCTCTCTGAGTGGTGGGATCACAGGAGTGCACCATTATTCCCAGTTTATGTAGTGCTGCGGATCTAACCCAGGGCCTTGTATTTGCTGGCTTCTACCACCCAAGCTATATGTCCTGCCCCATTAAGATTTTGAACACAAATAAACTTGTACATATTTCCCAGGAAAATCACTAACCCCTCATCAATGTTAATCATTCCAACAAACAGAAGAAAGCCTGTTTTCCCCTTCCTACATTCCCTAGACTTCCTGGACATAAACCTTTACAGGCGTATGTTCTGAAACAGGCTTATTTCTTTTACTTCACACACAGATGCAATTGTAGGTTGCCACAATATTAATAATTCTGGGCATAAGAGTTTTATTGTTTCTTTTAAGATATCATACATTCATGGGCAAATGTCATGATGTGTATAATTAAAAAAAATAAAGTGAATATTTATTTTTAATAGATAGTTTCCTTAACCTTAAAACATAGAGCTAGAGAGATGGTTCAGCAGTTAATAGCACTTATTATTCCATGAAGAAGACCACGTTCAATTCCCAGCACCCACATGGACACTTACAACCATCTGTATGTAACTCCAGCTCTAAGGGATCCAACACCCACTCCTGGCCTCTGTGGCACCAGGCATGCATGTGGTGCACAGACATGCTAGCAAAACATTCATATACATAAAGCTACAAATCATTTTAAAAAATCAAAAGACCTAGATAATACTCGATGAAATTTTAGAAATGTCATACAATGCATTTTCACAGGAAGACTCTGTAATAGAATGCTGGGAGGCAACACAACAGATTTGCGGTCATGGAGTCAGCATGCTTAGATTTGAACTCTTGGTGACTACATGTTCTGTGACACTATTCATGGGAGAAGTGAGGTCTGAGAGCTTCATTTTTCAAGTGCCAAATCTATATAGCTAAACATAATAACAGTCTTTCTACTCTGCTGGGCTATTGTAGACATTAAATAAAGATCTGAGAAAGACAAAAGAGTTTTTGGTATAAATGAAAATTTTGATATAAAATAAGGATAGATCAGATCACAGTGGTAAAAGGCACAGAAAAAAACCATACTTTATACAAGAAAAAGTAATTTGCAGAAGTGGTATTAAAAATAATAAATAAGCAAACAAATAAATAAACAAATAAACAAACAAACAAACAAATAAATAAATAAATAAAAGGATGTGCTAGGCATGATGCCCTCCAGCGACAATCTTAACTTAGGAAGCTAAAGCCACAGTTCAACGTCAGCATCAGCTACACAAAGACAAGTGTGTATCTATGTGTGGGTGCAAAAGTTCTCATCTAATTAAAATCCTCTCTCTCTCTCTCTCTCTCTCTCTCTCTCTCTCTCTCTCTCTCTCCCCTCCCCCACTCCTCATCCAGTGTACATGTGGGGTCAGAGGACAACTTTTGGAGGTTGGTTCCCTCTGACATGGCACCATAAAGGAACCAGGCTGTCAAGAGTTGGCTACAAGCCTCCTGTCTGCTTGCTGGGTCATTTCACCAGTGCTCAAACACTTCTAATGTCTAAGTAGTTCATACGTAACAGCAACAGTCACTTCATGCATAGGAACAGTTAGTACATGTTTACAGCAAAGCTTTAATAATCACAAAAATACAACATCCTGAAAGTTAAAAACACATACATTTCTGTTAATTATACCTTGAAGAAGATAGAGGACAAGAAGCCAGGAAAAGATGACCTTTGATGTTACTTGTAACCACCACCGGAAGAAAAAGGGAAAAAACACAACTCGAACAATCCCTTTTCTTGTCAGAGAAGTCCAAGGACTTTCAGGCTTTGCCTTAGCAAATGCAGACCCTGAGAAAAAAAGTAAAATATAATGGCACACTCTACCTACTATTCTTTAATTTCACTACAGAAATAAATTCAATGTTTGAAAAACAACAAATGGTATATAATTTTATTCTATGACTAAGAAATATTTACTATGGGACAGCAGTCATTTTCATAAGCAATCTTACTCATTATCATACTCAAAAGACACCTTGAAGATGATCAGCTGAGATAAAAGGATTTCCTCCACACATTTCATAAACACAGGACTTACTTTAATTCATTAGGAACTGTAAACAATAAGGAGGTGGAGGCGGCTCACCAGGTGAAGCTGAGGTCTGGAGCTCAGGCGCCTGGCCCCAACATAAAGTGGCCAATTTATCACCCCAGCACTCTGAAGCGGGACACAGGGGATGCCTGGCCAAACGGGCCAGGTCAGCAAGCTCTGTCCCATCCGTTCTTAACCTGGGGTTTGATCTTTTGGGGGGTGGAACGACTCTTTCACAGGGGCTGCATATCAGATATCCTGCATATCAGTTATTTACATTATAATTCATATGAAGTAGCAACAAAAATAATCTTAGGGTTGGGGATCAGCACAACATGAACTGTATGTATTAAAGGATCACAGCATTCGGAAGGTTGAGGACCACTGCACTAGGCTAAGGGAGAGACACTGGCTCAGTAAATGAAGTGGAACCAGTCCAGGAGGTCACCAGAGGTCAGCCTTACTCCAGTCCCCAAGACACAGAGGAGGGTGACTCTTGGCGACTCTCAGGACAGCATGCTCTATACAATTCAGTTCTACGCAGACAGGGCCACCAAGTCTAACCCTGCTTCGTTTTCAATCATTCATTCGTTTATTTGTTTTGAGTGCTGGGATTACAGCCGTCTGCCACAACACTCAGCTATAATTTAAATTTAATATTATATCCTTGCAGTTTTCTGTGCAAACAGGAACTGCTATTCTTTTATACTACTCCTTGAAATTATATTTCAGTGTATGAAAGATACACTGGTGTTTCTACTCTCTCTTGTTTATGTTACTCCTGTCCTCGTGTAGGCTAGAATTGCCTTACTTCTACAAAGGCACCTGTCTACACTACTCTGAATTGTCTCTTCAGGACCAGTGCTTCCTTGCATTACACATTTACTTGTCCAGGACTTACCTCTCACGAGATCAACATCTATGAGGTCTGGTTTCACATACGCTGTTTTCTTTGGTTTATTCCTTAACCCCTGTAATATATTAAAAGCAGTATTTGAATTCTACATGTATTTTGTTTAAATTCAAAATAGCAAAAAGAACCAACTTATAAGAGTTTCAATTTAAAACAAAATCTTAAAGTAACATATTAAGTAAAAGATATATTAAAAGATTTGTTACAAACAGAACACAATTATAGCATTCTAATAATCTTCGTTTTCTTCCAAAAGGAATGTTTAGGGATATGTGTAACATGCAAAGCCTGTTTACTATGGACAGTAAACTTCCAAATCAAAGACTGCCATATACCAAGCAAGTGTGAGCGTACAGCCTAGGCCCTATACGACCCACCCTGGGGACTGTCGGCTTTAGACTGCCATTAAGAAAGTAGTGAGGCCGGGTGGTGGTGGCACAAGCCTTTAATCCCAGTACTTGTGAAGCAGAGCAAGGCAGATCTCTATGAGTTCGAGGCCAGCCTGGTCTAAAGAGCGAGATCCAGGACAGGCACCAAAACTACACAGAGAAACCCTGTCTTAAAAAACCAAGAAAAAAAAGTAAGTAGTGAGGCTGAGTGAGGAGCAGTGGCCCCAAAGGCACTCAAGATGCAATGCTGGGGGTGTTGCTGAGGACAAGACAGGGATGTACATTTATCAGCAGATGCTAGCATGTAGGTGATACCAGCAGAACCCCCAAGTGGATGATGTACATCTCAAAACTGCCAGACATACCTCAGACTATAATGTCGCCTCATTACCTCAGAACTAAATACTATGATCAGGAACAGGGGGCAGAAAACAGCTGTCATATACTGAATTAATTTAAAATTGAAATTACCAGATTTTAATTAACACCAAATTTCTGCTATCACTGCAGAGTGGGGTTGGAGATAAAAATTAGTGGGGAAAACGAAAGTATGGGAAAATAAATTACACTAAGTTAAGAACTGGATAAGCTTAAACTAAAGTCCTCAGGAACCAAGAGCTGAGAGATGACACAAGGGTTCAATTAAGAAAGCAACTGTGCAGTAGTCCTTTGATCCCTGCAGGTGACAATGGCCCCTGAAGGTTAGGAACTGTTTGCACACAACAAGCAAGAGAACAGTGTAAGTCAGTGAGCTGAAGTGTCTAAACCCAACACACACCCTGAGTCAAGATGCAATTAGCCTTTGACCCCTTCCCATGGTCTGTCCATTTCAGGTTGTAAGCTACTCAGAGATACAGAGCAAAACAGAGAAAGATAGGCTCTGTGTTAACAACAGAATAACAGTATTTTTATCCAGTTGATCCTCATGTTTTCAAGTTCTGTAACTGCAAATGCATTCACTACTATTTATACTCTAAATACATATTCTCTGTGTTTTTGCCCCCATTTGACATGTGCAAAGTGGCAATAACAACAAGCAAAAACAAAAACTCCACAAGTTTTTTAAGTTACCTAACACATATTCCCAACACAAAGCAGCATCCTGCCTTCTTGTCTCAGTACCCATTGCTATAAACAACGGTCCTCCTGGCAGACTGCTTAGTATTGTTCATTTTTGTGTTTGTTGTCAATTTTGTTGTGCAAAATGAACCAAGCACAAGGTTTCAGTGTTGTGTAATGTTGCCAAGTGTAAGCAGGCTGTGCTGTGCCTTCAGAGAAAATGAGTCAGGTATCGTATGCTCATAAAGTTCTTCTTCTCCTAAGGAAACTGGTGACATCCATTACTAGAGTATCTGTCTGTGAGTTCATTTGTCGACAGGTTCCCATGTACCCAGGCTGCCCCTGATTTGCTACAAAACCAAAGCTGACCTTAAATTCTTGATCCTCCTGTCCTCAGTAATCCCAGTGCTGTGATTACAGGAGCCCCATGATCAGCTAAATAAGTGGTGTCTTTAAGAGAAGCGTACATAACAGTGTGTGCTGGCCAGCTAACTAACAGTGTTGTGACCAGGGGTCCCTAAGACCCACCAGCAGCAATCATTCAGTATTCAAACATTCGGTCTTCATGACTCTCTAGAAAGTGCCAAAACAGTAACAAACATCCATTCATTTTCATTTTAATGTTATCATAGAGCAGTTAACAGATCATACATATTCTCAACATTTTCCAAACTAGAACAGTGACTCTGAAACTGCACATTAATATAATTTCAATAATAAAGCACTAACTTAATTTGTACAAAATTTATACAGATACCTTTATTAGTATAAAAATCTGATGTTACAAATGTTCACTCCCTTCTTTTATAATTATTTACCAATCTGAGGACAATCTTACTGTCAATCTGAAGCACCATTACTGTTGCACGCCTACAGTTTTTATCAGTATCATTTTAAGAACTAAAAGTTCTTATTAGAGAGACAGTTGTCTTTTTCCCATAGGGTCGTTCCTATTCTTACAGATGTGTGAGTCATCTCCTGGCTCATATCTTACGATTTGATCTTGAACTATATTGTAGCGCCACCCCACAACTGCCAGTTTCAATAAATAATCCACCTAGAGCTAATGTGGTTGCACACTTTTAATCCCAACACTTGGGAAATGAGGCAGGAGGATTTCTGTGAGTTTGATGCCAGCCTGGTCTACATAGTGAGTTATAAAGGCAGCCTGGCATACACAGTGAGACCACGTCTCAAAAATAAAAATAAATAAAATCCACTTTAAGGTAGCCTATAAGAAGATGTAAAGGTTGTTTTTTTAATCAAAAACTTTCACCAAAGGATTAATAATTTTAGTCACAAAAATGAAAGATACTATCAGCAAGGTATGAGTATTCATAAAACATGAGTTTAATTAAGCGGACATTATAAAATGGAAAGTTTAAAATTGATTTGGATTAAACCACCTTTATATAAACTAACATGGCTTTGCGTACTAACTATAACTGTGGGCGCTCAGTGTTAAGAGTGTCTGCCTGGCATGGGAGAGACTGAGTAAGGAGAACAGGCAGGAAACTAGCTTTCTGGAAAAAGCAGGATGAAGTCCTTATTCATGAACAATGAAAAAGTACAAAGGAGTACACACGTAATTTAATCCTCAAGAATCAAAGGCACTCTTTATTATGAAACTGACAATATATTCCCACAATGCAACGACTTTAGTAGCAGAAATTTTTGTACTGTCTTTAAGCTCCAAGTATATAGACAATGAGATTAAAAACCGAATAACATTTTAGATTACAGCATGCTTCTGTTCGGTAATCTAGACTTCTTGTGTATAGAAATACTATCGCATTTATATTCTATCAAACACACTAATACCAGTTTCATTTCCAGACCTTTAGATTCCTCTATAAATGACTTCATAAACTTTTTGTTGAGATTTCAAAAGCCTGTTAGATACTGAGAGAAAAAAATCCTATATTAACTTTTGTTGTAATGGGATTTTTGTTTGTGATACGTACAAACTGTACATAGTTTGATGCCTGCATTGCATAATGTTTAAATCATGGTAAATATATCTATCTCCTCACAAGCTTGTCATTTATTAGTGATGAGAATATTCAAATCCTTTCACCTAGAAGGGATTTTAAAAGACACCATACATTGCTGTTATTTACAGTCAAGATAGTGTGCAGTAACATTCCTGAACTTCCGTTTATTTTCCTTGTCTTTTCCCTGTCCAGCCTCTAATATCCACCATTATACTTTTAACCTCCAGTAATCAACATTTTAGGCTCATGTGTGATGAACCTGTGCAGTTCTTGTCTTTCTGTAGCTGGCCTATTTCACTTAACATAATGAGGTCTCTAGTGAAAGTTCTCTAGGAGAATGACCCCATTGGATCACGTTTGAATGTTTGGTCCCCCATTAGTGAAACTGATTGGGAAGGATTAGGAGATGTGATTTGTTGAAGTAGATTTGGCCTTGTTGGAGAAGGGGTGTCACTAGGGTGAGCTTTGAGGTCTGAAAGGCGCAAACTACACCCAGTCTCCTCTCTTCTTCTCTCGCTGAAGCAGAATCTTGCAATATATTTCATTCTCATATTCTCATTCTCTCTCTCCTTTCTCTCCTCTCTCTCTCCTCTCTCTCCTCTCTCCCCTCTCCCCTCCCGCCATCAGATCAGGATATAAGCTCTCAGCTACTGCTCCAGCACCATGTCTGCCTACCTGTAGCCACGCTCCCTGCCGTGAAGATCATGGACTAACCCTGTGAAACTCTAAAAAAAGCCCCCAATTAAATGATTCCTTTTCTAAGTTTCCTTGGTCATGATTTTTCATCACAGCAAGAGGATAGTAACTAAAGCTAGCTCTAATTCAATTCATATGGTTACAAGTTATAAGATGTAATTCTGTCTTATGGCTGAATAAATATTCCACTGTACAGGTGAGCCATCACTAACTGTTGGAGACTTAGATTTCCATTTCCTAGCTATTGTGAAGAGTGCAGTACTAAGAATGTAGACTTGGATATTTCCTTGGTATACTGTGACTTTATTTCCTCTGGATTTATAACCAAGCATAGAATAGCTGGATTATTTTCTGTACTGACCATACTAATTGACACTGTCACAGCAGTGTGCAACAGGGTTCTATTTTCCTTCAACCTTCTCAGCACTTTTTTTTTTTAACACCCCTATTCCCAGACTGAGGAATGACACAGCTCTGTAACTCCTTATTTATTTGCCTATTCTACCTCTTCTTCTCCCTTTTCCTCTTCCTTCTCTTTCTCTTCTTCTTTAACGTTGATTTTAATTTTGTATATATGGGTGTTTCTCCTGCATGTAAGTCTGTGTATTTTGTACATGCAATGCCCATGGAAGCCAGAAGACGGTGTCGAAACCCCTTGAACTGGAGTGTGCTGGGAACCAAACTAGAGCCCTGTGGAAGAGTAGCTTACCACCGCTAATCACCATCTCTATGGCCCCTTCACTTTGAGCTCTTGACACCTCACCAGACTGCCTGCTAGGGGAACTCCCATTTTTCCTTTCTTCTTCACATACTCATTAAATACTGGCATTTCTCAATGTCCTGTTCTTGGTCATTTTCATTCATCATTCAATGAAAATCTATTTATTTATAGACTATATAATATGTACAATACTCAATTTATGTACACATAATACTTATTATATACAACATACACATACGCCTATATATACACAAATGTTATATACCAAAGACTCCCAAGAACTACCTGGCTATTTCTAAAACAATTTTAAATCTCTCTTCCAATATTTTCTGTCATATTATCACTGCCTTAAGGAATTTATAAAAATATAATTTTAATTTTCTGCTTCAAATCCTTCAATGTCCTCCCAACTGTTATAAAGTTATGGCTAAATCCCTGGGTTAGTTTTCAAACCCCTTCATACACTGACATATTTGTCTTTCTAACTTTACTGTTAACCATCTCCACCACGTCCTCAATCCAATTGCCAAAGCAAATTCTCAAGGGCTCCTTACTCGGTCTCCTCTCCCTCACTCCCTTCCTGAATATTTTCATATGCCCTTCATCTGTCTGGGATGTCTTCCCTTTGACTTCCAGCACATGTCAAACTGCTCTCACAAGATGTTTTGCCTATGAAATCTTTCCTAACCTCCTCGCACATCTTCCTTCTACATTACCCTATAGAGACTGAACACATGTGCCTCTCTCTTCATTGATTTTTATCTCATTTACAATAAAATACCTGGCCAAAAAAACTAGAGCTTATTTATCTTTCTGTCCTTGTGACCTTTAATCCTATTTTTAAAATATGCCAGATCTTTGCTAAATGAATAATTCTTCAAAAAAAATTCAAAGATTAAATCATTAAGTATGGAAGAGTGATCTCCTCTTTCATAGATGATATGGTCTGAACAGCAACAAATCTTTTGAGCAGATTTTTAAGTAACTATGGACTGTTTTTAACCTAATATAAATATTTCCATATTAAACAGAAAATGGCAAGTAATTATAGTAACATTCTCTAGTCTCAAATTAAATTTAGCTCGTGCAAAAACATACTGATTAGTATCTTAGCAAATGAAAAATATACAAATTTTATTATCAAACAAAGAATGCTGAGAAACAACAAATTTAGTTTTAAAACTTTTTTTTCCATGCTAGCAAGATAGTCTATGAGAATATTCAAACAGAATAACAAGTAGTCACATGTCCAAGAGGAAAATGCCTGCTATAAAAGCATCTGAATATTCTATTTCCTAAAGCCCTTTTAAAATTCAGCAACTCTTTCTGCACCCAAGTCCCTCTGTTAGTAGCACCAAAAAGCAGATCTCTATTAGGTAAAGCAGCGTTTGCACAGTCTCACTCGGGGTAAACGTCCTGGAGCACTTACCAGTTTAATAAACTGTACAGAGTAACGACAGCATCAAAGGGAGGAAAAGCAAACTAGAAGTACAAGGTGACAAGTGAAAGGGGGAAAGCTGGCAACAAAATAATCATCAGAAATTAAACTAAAAAAGATGGAATATGCTAACAAGGAAAACAAAAAATGAAAAGATAAGATTGAAATCATAGGTTTCTCTTTTAAAGTGCAGATAAAATAAGTATTAATATGGTAAAAATAAATGAGATGGCAAAGTGACTGACAATTTGTAAAACTGTTTCAGAATATACAAAATGAACAAAAGTTGTTACCTTGATTTCTCTTTGTTCAACAGATTTTTCCCATATTTGTTGATCATAGGCTCCAATCTATGAAGACAGACAGACAGCACTGTGTTAAATGGGCATTGAGACACCAGCTCTTCCAAGTCCCAGGGTGCTCACTGAACACACACTGGCTCTGTCACAGATGTCAGAGATCAATACTGTGTTGCAGTGGCTCTCCACGAGCTGCTTGGAGAATGACCAGTATTAGCATTATCTTTGCAATTTGTTAAGAGAATGGAAACTTTCAGGTTCACAGTAGAATTACTAGATCAGAAATAGGGGTGTGAGGTTCAAAAATCCATCTAAGATAATACTGAAATTTAAAAACCATGCCCTAAAGGGAGTCCTTCAGTTTAAATAAATGAACTACCACAGTGCTAGTATAGTCAAGAAAAAAAAATCTTCCAAATGACAAATTCATAAACATGCAGATCACAAAATTGTTTCTTTTTGAGACTGGGTCTCACTCTGTAGCCCAACTGGCCTCAAATTCACAGCAACCCTACCTTGGCATCCTGAGTTGTGAGACTATAGATGTGAACCACCACACATGGTTTAATCAGTAAATAAATTGGTGAAATGGGTGAACAAAACACAGCTGCTTGTCTGTTACTATTAGACTGGAAAGTTCTTTGAACTCCACTTTGACCAGGGCATAATGACCAGCCATTCTTTAGTGTTCTTATTCAAGTTACTTGCTTAAATCTTGTCTTTAGTTTCCACTTAATTCCCTGTATCTAAAAAAACAAAAAGACAAAGACCTTAAGTTGGTCACTGTGGTGCTTTAAAAGAAAATGGTCCCCAAGGGAGTGGTACTATTGAGAGCTGTGGCCTTATTGGAGGAAGTGTGTCTCTGCGGAGTAGGGCTTTGAGGTCTCACAGATGCTCAAGCCATGCCAAGTGAGACAGTTCACTTCCTGTTACCTTTGGATCAAGATGTAGATTTCTCCAGCACCACATCTGCCTGCACACCGTCAAACTCCCAGCTGCCATGTTCCCCACCATCATAATGGACTGAACCTCTGAACTGTAAGCTGCCACCTCAATTAAATGTTTTCCTTTATAAGAGTGCCCTGGTCATGGTGTCTCTTCACAGCAACAGAGACCCTAACAAAGACAGTCATACATGCAGGCAAAACACCCTTTCACATAAAATAAAATAACATAATCATTCCAATACATCAAACATTTTGTTGAAACAGTAACCCAAACTATTAGAGAGTTACATAGTACTATTTTTAAATGACTGTTTTCTAAATGTTGTTTTCATATGCAAAAGAATGCCTAAGTTCTTTTTTAGAGAACATTGTTTTGCTTCAAGGTGATTCAAGTGCACAGACATGGAAATAACTTTTCCACAACCCTAACATGAGAGAAAATAAAGCCAATGCCTATGCAAATGTATTCACTACTCAGCATAACTTAAGACACCACCACCAAATAGGCACAGGTTCTGCAGAACAGGCAGCAGAAGAAACCCTGTATAAAGCAGTATATAAAAGTGGGTGGCTTCTTGAGATACTTTGTAAAAACAACAGAAACCCCAAGAAAAGGATGGGTGGGGGTTTCCCATTACAAATTCCTAGAATAAAATGGGTTATTTACAGGAGAAACTGTTATTCACATTGATGGGGAGAGAAATAGCAGTTTCTACTGTAATACAATACTGTATAGAGTCTTAGAACCATGAATCAGGAACAACTTGCAGAGCTGAACAGTCAAAAAAAAAAAAAAAAAAAAAACCAAAAAAACCAAAAAAACCAAAAAAAAAAAACAGGCTTCTTGGTTTCTGTTTTACTAGCGACACAGAAACATCTAGAAGTCAACAAACTTGATAGCTGTTTCTTTTTGTATTTCTGCTGTATAAAAATTAAATGATAAGGTCGAGTTCAACTACAGTTGTCCATCAAAAATCAGGGAGATATTAGCTATGCCACTGTTTTGATGTCATACAAAACCTGAAAACAATTCAATGCCACATTTATGAGGATAGAACAGGAATCTTATTCAGGAAGCACGTCTTCAACTAAGGAAAAACTTAAGTGGTTTTGATTTTATAATCTCATCTCCTTCTTCACTGTTTCCCTTTGCTTCCCCCTCAATGCCTCCAGTGCTGGGATTTGGATCAGACAAATATAAATTGAAATAAGGCTTTGTTTCTCAAATATCAGTAAGAAACTATTGGATGGTCTAGAGATGCCCAGCCACATATCACAAGCGATGTTTCATGAGGGAATATATTATTTCCACATCATAAAAGCTATTGTGGAATAATCTTTTTGTACACTGTGAAGATGTGTTACTTGGATTAGTTTAATAAAAAGCTGAACAGTCAATAGCTAGGCAGGATTTTTAGGGCAGAGAAAATGCTGGGAAGAAGGCAGAGATGCCATGATATGCAGAGTGAGCAGGATGGGCACCTCTGATATGAGGTAATAATGCCATAAGGCAGAATGTAAATTAATAGAAATGGGTTAATTTAAGTTTAAGACCTAGCTAGAAATATGTTTCAATAACATAAGGCTTTTCATGACAATGAGACACATCTGTGCCTGGCAGCACCAATCTACTTTAGAGAAGATGATGGGCATCAAAGAAACTCCATATGGAGTTTGCTTCCTTTGTGGCAAAAGTAAGCTACCAGGTAAGAAACTGCCCTTGCCTCAACTGCTGACAGTAGTATGCTGTCCAAACTGGACAAGCAGGACACAAAGGAAAGCATCTGCCAAACTTTGCCAAGATAGGGTAGGACATTCCTTCAAAACTCCAGCTTCACAGAAAAGTCTGTCAGATATTCTAAGCCTATAGGCTAAAGATGGATACCCTAGCCGGGCAGTGGTGGCGCACGCCTTTAATCCCAGCACTCGGGAGGCAGAGGCAAGCGGATCTCTGTGAGTTCGAGGCCAGCCTGGTCTCCCAAGCGAGTTCCAGGAAAGGCGCAAAGCTACACAGAGAAACCCTGTCTCGAAAAACCAAAAAAAAAAAAAAAAAAAAAAAAGATGGATACCCTAACATTACAGAGGACCCTGGGGTGACTACCCAGACAAGCCAGATATCTCTGTCATTTCTTAGTTTTGGAAGTAGCTTACCCTGCACTTCCTGTTTACTCAAATAATATTTTATCCTGCCTGGGTCTTTGATGGAGCTGAAGACAAGGTAGTTATAGTTACAGTTTTCCTTAGTTATGATAGAAGAAAAATTAGGTACAAAACTTTGGACTAATCAAGAGAGGGTAGATAATGGAGTATTTTCTCTAAATTTGCCAAATACAAATGGACTGGACATTGTAAATGTAATTCTTACTTGATAATTGTTCTGTATATTGTTTCATTTGTTAAAGTTAATACCTTCCCTTTCTATTCAGACAATACCTGATAATTGTTCTTACTGTTTATAGTTTTACTATGTGAGAGTTAAAACCTTTCGCTTCTATTTAGACAAAAGGGGAAATGTTGTGGAATAATCTTTTTGTACACAGTTGGTTTGGTTTAATAAAAAGTTGAATGGCCAATAGCTAGACAGGATTTTCAGGGCAGAAAGAACACTGGGAAGGAGGAGGAGATGGCCATGAGACATAGAGCAAGTAGGATGAGCACTCTGGAGATGAGGCAATAAAGCCATGAGGTAGAACACAAATTAATAAAAATGGGTTAATTTAAGTTATAAGAGCTAGTTAGAAACAAGCCTGGGCTATTGGCCAAGCTTTCATAATTAATAGTAAGTCCCTATGTCATTATCAGAGAACCGGCAGTTCCAATAAAAAGGTATGACTACAAAAAGCTTCTGGAATCTTAATTCACTCTTGTAACCAATAATTTTGTCTTATGTCTAATACAGTAAGCAACTTTATCAACACTCCTGCCATTGTTCCAGAGATATCTGAATGCAGTATGCTGGGCTGTGCTTTTGTTTGTTTGTTTGTTTGTTTTGTTTTGTTTTTTGTTTTTTTTTTTTTTAACCAGAGCTGATCTATTGTCAGCCTTTTGCTCCCAGGGCCCACACAAGCATTTTGCCCTCTACAACTTCATCCTTCATCTACAATTTCATGCCTTCAACAACAGGTCTAGTAATCCTCTCTCTTGCAATACTTACCATAGTGGCAGCAAAAATAATTCTATATTCTCATCCTACAAGTCTCAAATCCTAACCGTATGAACATCACCACTCCTGGAAGTGTACATAGCCATTGACTTTGAGAAGACTCAACCCATAAGATACAAAATTCCTCTTCGGTGTTCTCAATCTCCAGTATGGTCTCATCTAATTTATTTTCCCTTTCCTCTTATTTTTATGAACAAATGTTGAGCTATTCAGTGGTGAAAATCAACAAAAACAAAACAAGAAAAACAAGGGTACAGACACATCTTTAAATCAATACAGAAATAAAAAGAAACTGAGATAAAGAATTTATACTAACAAAAAGATTAAGACTGAAATGAATATTCCTGAGACTCCCTGACCTACTGATCTGCAGCTAACATACTGTCATATACACACACTGTGAGCATATACCACAGATACAAACTACTGACCATCCCTAACACCTATGGAAAGAACAGCACTTTTCCTTGCTGCTTTATACTGACACTGTATTTTTGCCCACACTCCATATACTACTGCATAAATCAGTTCTCAAACCCAGGTCTGCTGAACTTCAAAGTAATATGAACGCATCATCTAAGAAAGGAAACGTGTTTCCCAAACCGATTCCCTTCGACTGTGATTCTCAAGTTTTGTGTCTTTCTACACACAATAGAAACAAAACACAAAAAGAAGTATGAAGAAGACAGAGAGGGAGAGGAGGGAAGACAGAGAATGCAAGAGATAAAAAGAGAAAACCAACAGGTAGAAAGACTGCCTCTACTCAGGGATCTGCAAGATGAGCTCTGTCTCCTACAGACAGTTTGAAATAAATGATGGGATCAGACATACAAATGTTAACGTAATTAGGCGATGAAATGGGAAACAGGCACCACTTAGGAATTCTAGGCAAGTGTTTCTGAAACACAAACTGAAAAGCTACTTTTAGGAGTTGAATTACTGCTTAGGTCACCACATTCAGAAGATAAGCAGCTGGGGCATCCAAAGGAATAGACAGCGTTCAGCTTGCAGAAGGCCTTCTACGTAAAGACTGAGTGTCTAGATAAAAGGCTGAAAGTGCATAAATGCACTTAAGGGAAGCAGAAGGAAGCCCAGGTTTGCAGCTTTTAACTGACGACTTTCTTTAATAAACAGACGCACTAAACCACCATACTCTAAAACCCTTTTCTCCTAATACCACGATGCTCTTATTTTTCTGAATCTCATTTCAGAAACTGAAAAGCTAGTTTCTAATTCTCATAAATATCAACTGTTATACAAAAAGATAATATAGACAGCTCAAATCCCTCCCTAGCTTAACCCTCTTGACAAATATTAGATAATTATGTTTATATTTGTTTGCAAAAATGTATCAGTTAAATCCATGTCAAGAATATCCAAAAGACAAGTGAAAAATTCAAGAATGTCATGAGGGGGCTGTTGAGATGGCTTACTGCCAAGTTTTCACAACCTGAGTTCAATTCCTGGGTCCCTAAAATGCAGCTTGTTGTGCCTTAATGATCTATAAGTTTAATGAAAAAGAAAATCAAGGAGTTAAGAATAAAACATAAAGTTACAACACAAAATAATGGACGTCTGAACAAAATATTAAAACACCAACTAAAGAAAGCTATAACACCCCAAATTATGTTGTCCTAGTGGACATTTAAAATTTTTTACAAGTACTTCCATTCATACTTGTAAAGTACAAAGAGGGAACACTTAATAGATACAAAGAGTCACTAAAATTGAGTACATTTAGATAAATCTCCACCCAGAGTTAACAGGATCTAGTTAGTCTAGCTTTTAAAAAATGTTTAGCTCTAAAGTAAAAGTTCCCAAGCTCTAAAAAAATCGAAGTTCTTCACAATGCTTGTAACTATTGCCTCTCAGACAAATCTAGGAATATCTGAGCTATGCCTTCCTTTCTCAAAGGAGTCAGTGTGTATGCCAGACACTTGGGTGAAGAAGTTGAATCATGTGGCATGATTCACTGTGAAACATGATGATGATGTCAGACCAAAAGGTGTGGTCCGGGGAAACCACACTCTTGCAGCTTCTAACTTGTGAATGAGTAGTTATTTCCATGTTTGTTTTTAAGCAAATCTCTGACTCTTTTGATTCAATCTTTCTTTAAAATTAAAAAAAAAACAGATAAAAGGCAGAATCATAAGTTTTCAACATGATTATTAGGAATATTCCCCTGGGCTTAGTTGTAAAGGAGCTTGCTGCCAAGCTTGAGGACCTGAGCTCCATCCCTGAAACCCATGTGCTGGAAAGAGAACTGACTCCCACAAACTGTTCTCTGACCTACACAAACATGTGGCAGTGAATGTATGTTTCCCCCAATAAATAAACAACTCAATTATAATTTTTTAAAATATCCCCCTATAATTCTAGTACTATATGGAAGGTAATGAAAGCAGGTAATTATTCAAATACACTCTAATTGTGGAAATAATTCTAAATTATGAAATAAATATTAATTCTACATCCTGTAAACTTCTTTGATTTAATTATTGTTTATTTTTACAATCAGTCATCACCAGGGTTGTATCATAACAAAAGGTATTACTACAGAAAAATAGAGTTGGTTGACTAGAATACAAATAAAACTTTTTTAAAAGATCCTGAAATCTTTTGGGTGAAGAATGACTTTTTTCTTCAGCCAGCAAAATGGCTCAACAGGTAAAGGCACTTGTCAAACAAGCCCAACATGAGTTTAATTCCCAGGACGCTGGTGAAAGGAGGGGACTGACTCCTGAGAGTTGTCCTCTGACTGACACACACCACTACATGCATGCCCACTCACACAAAATAGAAGTGTGTGTGGAGGGGGCAGAAACAAATTCTAATCAACAGATAAGAAAACTTCATTAACTACTGAAAATTCGTTCTAAATTAATTAAAACCAATAAAAATCTTCCCACCATCATCCAAACCTACACCCTTCCCTGCACTAACCCTAAGACTAGTATATGCTATTATATATATTATATATATAGTATATGCTACAGGCCACATAAACAATCTATTTACAAATCACGACCATATTCCTACAACTTAGGAAGAACCAGTCAATGATATGGTGAAATACTGATTCAAGTTTTGAAAAAAAAAACTTGGAAGAATAGTTTTTAATATAATGAAGAAAAATGATTATTGGAGAATTTGGCTCTATGGAGTCACTACTAAAGAAAAAATATTCACAGTCATAATTAAAACAAAACCAAATAAACACTATCAGCGAGGGATAATATCAATACAACATTTATGAGTAAAACAGAACTTAATAGACATAAGAACAATGAAAGGAATTTGTGGCTTAAATACTAAGACTACACCAGTATCCTTAATCATGAAATACAATAAAAAAAAAA